>CM070720.1:23224992-23524952 GCA_036346275.1 Otatea glauca
TACCAGGAGGGTCAATGTTAGGATAAAGGTTTCCGAAAGGTTTTGTCATAATTACTCGCCTTGTGTTGTATGGTTATGTCATGTGGGTAAAGTACATAACCTCTGCAGAGTGTAAAATCTATTCAGATAGCCGTCCTCGCGGTATTGAGCAATGCTCGGGGATTATAATCAAGGGTTAGATTTTATTAAATAAAAACCTGGATGGGAATGCTGGATGCTGTTATTGAAAGATGGAACTTGACTTAGATTGGATAACTTGATTTACCTGAAATTCTGAAAATTACTATTTACTATTATTTGTTTTACTGTCTTTACAATCAACTTATTGTACTTGTTTATAAATGTTGTTTTACTATAAAATAGACATGTTATCCTTTTCTTTTGGAATAAGCCTTGCATATAGTTATGTTAGAATTGCATTCTGTGCACAACTTGTTGAGTGCTTGAAGTAATCACCCTTGCCAACATCAGCATCAACAGTGATGAGTCTACACCAGCTTTGGAGGAGGTGTTCCAAGAGGATACGAATATTTATCGGCGAGCCTTGTGACTTGCCTATGGTATACTGAAGGGTTTATCTATGTTTTCATTATGTTGCAGTTTAACTTGTTATTTAGGGCCTGTTTGGGGGAGCTATGCTTCAGCTTTAGGCTAAAAGCTCCCCCAAACAGCATGGCTGCAAAGCAGCTGACAAGCTAAGCCACAACAGAAGCACCCCCAGAAGCTGCAGCTGCTGAGGAGGAGCTTTTCAGCTGTGGCTTCGCTTGAACTCCTCCTAACTCGCTCGCTCCACTTTCCCAACCTTTGCCACCCCGCCTCACCGCCTCCACGTCACCTCCCCACTCAGATGCTGATGTACTTCACTATGTTGCTACCTTCCATTTCGGTTAGCCCTCAAAAGCTACAACTGCATCAGGCAGTTTGCCAAACAACATAACAAGAAAAGCCACAGCCGCCAGCTACAGTTGCTTTACAGCCCAACAAATCAAAAGCAGCTTTTCAACCCAGCCACAGCTCCCCCAAACAGGCCCTTAGTGTAGCCTTGCGAGGCATAGTCATGTAAGTTTGACCAAAAGGTCAGTCAACAGGTTAATATTTAATATATGATGTCTTTTATAATGTTTCCGCTATGTATTATTGTGGTATTCATCTATGTTGAGCCTGTGTACACTAGCGTGATCCTGGAATAGTGCAGTATACATAGAGAGTCCGAATTTGTATATTCGGATCCCGACAGAGGTGGTATCAGAGCCATACTGACTGTAGGTCCTGACAGAGGTCTGCCACCCGACGTGGCTGGCGATCCCGGTCCTCGTCAAGAAACCCAATGGCAAGTGGAGAATGTGCATCGACTACACCGACCTCAACAAGGCTTGTCGTAATTCCTCTCCCCAGCATTGACAAAATTGCAGATTCAACTATGGGTTATGAACTGCTAAGTTTTCTAGATGCCTACTCGGGGTATCACCAAATTAGCATGGCCACAGAGGATGAGGACAAAACAGCTTTTACTACTCCTATTGGTGTGTTCTGTTATGTTAAAATGCCTTTCAGTTTAAAATGTGCTGGTGCCATGTATTAACGCTGCATTCAAAATTGTTTGAAGTCCCAAATTGGGCGCAATGATGAAGCGTATGTCGATGATATCGTAGTCAAGTCGAAAACAGGAAGCACCTTCATCAGTGACCTCGAGGAGACGTTCGACAACCTCAGGAAGTAACGAATGATGCTTAACCCTAAAAATGCACATTCGGCGTCCCGTCTGGCAAACTTCTCGGGTTCCTGGTTTCCAGTCGAGGTTAACCCATGCAAAATTGAGGCCATCGATCAGATACGTTCTCCGCGGACTTTAAGGGAGGTGTGAAAGCTTACAGGCTGTATCGCTGCCCTTAACCGATTCATCTCTCGGATGGGTGAAAGAGGACTGCCTTTCTTCAAATTGCTCAAGAAGCAGAACAACTTCGAGTGGACCAAGGAGGCAGAAGAGGCTTTTCGAGACCTGAAAAGGTACTTATCATCTCCATCAGTCTTAACCTCACCTAATGAAAACGAGGAGATTTGTTTGTACATTACAGCTACCCCTCAAGTAGCAAGCATGGTTCTGGTGGTCAAACGGGATTGCCTCGATAAAAAGACTAAAGTCCAGAAGCCTGTCTACTACGTAAATGAAGTCTTACACGACACCAAGTTGCGATAGCCGCAGATACAGAAGATGTTGTACGCTGTCTTGATGACTTACCGAAAGTTGCGACATTACTTCCAAGCGCAGAAAATTACGGTGATGACAACATATCCGCTTAAGGAGATGCTACATAACTGAGAAGCAACAGGTCGAATTGCGCAATGGGCAATCGAGTTCAACGAGTTCGAGATCGACTTCGCACCGCGTACTAGCATCAAGTCAGGCACCTTGGCAGACTTCATCGCACAATGGACACATGTCAAAGAAAAGGAGCGCTAGGCGGTCGATAACCATTGGGCTATGTTCTTCGATGGGTCGCTCACACTTCAATGATCGGGGGCTGACATCGTGCTCAAATCCCCAACAGGTGAGGATTTAAAGTACGTTACCAACTCGATTTTCAATCTTCAAACAATGTTGCAGAATACGAGGGACTAGTCAACAGACTACACATATCCACGTCACTATGCATCAGATGTCTACTCGTGAAAGGGGACTCATAGTTAGTTGTAAACCAAGTGCAGAAGGAGTACCAGTGCTCAGACGACAACATGGCAGCGTATCTGATCGAAGTTCGTAAGTTGGAGAACAAGTTCAAAGGGCTCGAGGTAAGGCATATCAGGCGATGTGACAATTCCGCAACCGACGAACTTGCCAAGCTCGCTTCGTCTCGTTCGCCCACACCAACAGGAGTCTTCGTCAAGAAACTCCTTAAACCGTCTGTTTCCCTCGTACAGGAAGCAGATGCTGCCCAACTCGATCAGCAGCCTGGTCGAGTCAGCGAGGCAGAAACCGCATACACGAAAGTTGAACTACTCGAACGCGAGTCAACTTGGATGACTCCATTCCAAGCCTATCTCGAAGGTCGAGAGCTCCCTGATGATGATGCCGTAGCAGAGAAAATTGCACGTAAATCCAATCTATACACATTGGTAGATGACAAGCTCTACCGAAAAGGGAGTAACAGAATCTTGATGAAGTGCATCACTGAGGAAGAGGCAATAAAATATTTCTCGATGTCCATGGAGGCATTTGTGGCAACCATGCGTCCTATCGCACCTTGGTCGGGAAAGTTTTTCGACAAGGGTTCTATTGGCCGACTACCCTCCAGGACGCTTACGAGCTGGTGAAAAAGTACGAGGGATACCAATTCTATGGTAAGCAAACCACCCGACCAGCCCAAGCACTACAAACCATTCCTCTATCTTGGCCCTTCTCCGTCTGGGGATTGGACATCTTGGGACCATTCCCAAGAACCCAAGGAGGTTACAAGTTTCTGTTCGTGGCTATCGACACGTTCACTAACTAGATCGAGGATAAACCCGTCAAGAACATCACCTCAGAAGCAGCTAAGAATTCGTGAGGAGCATTGTTACTCGATTTGGAATCCCAAATCGAGTAATCACAAACAATGGTAGCCAGTTCAAAAGCAATGCTTTCATAGTCTTTTGCGAAGAATTGGGTATCAAACTCTACTTCGCCTCCGTGGCTCATCCTCAAAGTAACAGTCAGGTCGAATGAGCCAATGGCTTAATCTTGTAGGGGATCAAGACACGTGTGTTCGATAGGCTCAAGGCTTACTCGACTCGGTGGGCGAAGGAACTCCCCTAGGTGCTTTGGGCTGTTCGTACTTCAACTAGTCGAGCCACTGGTGAAACCCGTTTTTCTTGGTCTATAGAGCAGAAGCTGTGCTTCCAACTGAGTTAATGTTCAAGTCACCTCGAGTGAATACTTGGAAGAGGAACAAGAGCAGGCATGAGCAGATGATGTAAATCTACTCGAAGAGTTCAAAGATTGTGCATCCATGTAACATCCTGCCAATTTAATAAAAATAAGAAATCAAGTAAATATTTAAACCAAATTTCATTTTTGCATTTTCTTGGTTTTTCTGAATTTTCTCTAAGTTTTCCTGACTTCCTTTGATTATTGCTTAAAGGGAAAATCCCTTTTGTTAATCATCCAAACCTTACATAAGTGATAAGAAAAGATTTGTAAAACAACAAAATAAGAAAAATCCCTATAAAATTCGTGGAGCTATCCAAAACCCTAAAATATAATTTAAAAGTCATGTCAAAGTATTAAAAGATGATAAGAAAGGCAATTTAATGAATCATGACTAAAAATAGTAAATATGTCAGATATTAAATATTCATAAATCCGATGTAAATTTTTTTATATTATATTCATACTGGATAGATCCATAATCAGTAAAAATATCAGGAGATAATATTTAAATTTGATATTTATAAAAATTCAAAAATACAAAAGCTGAAAATTAGGAAATATCAATGTTAGAATTTTATTAAATAAACTATCAAGAATATGAAGTTAAAAATTTTACACGAGGCAAATGTAGCCATAAGGAACCTTCAAGAAAAGTTTCCAAAATTTTTAATGAGATATAAACACTCACATAAATCAGAATCCGAAAGCATAAATTTGAGCACAGTTGTCGGGTCCCGAATCTGCAAATCCGGACCCTCTGTGTATTCTGTGCTAGTTCAGGATCACGCTAGCACACACAGTCTTTATAGGGTTGCACATCACAGACATTCGCAGCGATATAAGAATAAATAGTGCAAACATGTATATAAACCGAGTTGTACGACCTTATGGTCTCCTTACATAAAAACAGCCACGCAGGACTTACAGTATTTAGAGTAAAAGAAATAATAGGGGAACATAAATAAATATCGTGGAAGCCTCCATCTCTCCACAGGCATCTGACTGGGCTTGCCCCCTAGTTGCTCGGGTCCTCAATGTCCTCCTCCTCCTAGGCTGGTGTAGACTCGGTTGATAAGCAAGGTGGGATGAGTACACAAGGCACTCAACAAGTAATGCACAGAATGCGGCACTAGTACTATATGCAAAGCTTATTCAAAAGGATTGGCTTAAATGGTTCTCTTGCATCAAACAACATTTTTAAACCAGTATCTTATTTAGTTTAAAGCAGTGGAACAGTTATAAGTAATACTATTTCTTCAAATGGTTTTTCTTCGAAGATTCTCGGCACACAGCCTTAATAGTTCATTTTCAATATCGCACACACCACCCTTTCCACATTTTGTTTATGAAGATCTACCCTTGATCTGTAATCCCGAGCAATGCTCAATACCGTGAGCACGGCTATTCAATAGTTTTGACACTTTGCGAGGTTGTACAATTTACCCACAAGAAATGTGACCACTCACCACACGGTGATTGTCCGTAATAAAGCTTTTCAGAACCTCTACCTTAACCAAAGAACATCTCGGTAGATACCCTCACTATCACTTCCCTCACACAGAGCCAAGTATAGGATGTGTCAATCACCGTTGGATGGGCACCAAGCCGTAGCACGTGCACGCCCCGCACAGATACACCCGCGTGCACTGTCACCCCGAGGTATCAGAGGAAAGATATCAGAACCCTAATCAACTAGGTCTGTCCCATATCAGACATGTGGTTGTACGGGTGACTCAGATCAAAGGCTTGCAAGGTGAAGTCCATAACTGACCAAGGCAAGACATCCAACACTCAACAGTGGCACACAGCCCATTGTGGCACACAAACTCACAACACTCATCAACCCAATACCACACAGGCCCACCAGGCACACAGCCTCTTGCCACTTGCCCTAGTCTAAATCATTTCCCACCCAGTTGATTATTGTGCAACACATGCCAGCAATAACTCCACATCGGAATGGAACCACACAGGTCTCCATACTTCAATCTCATCATGTGGCAACATCACACCACTTTCAAAATACATTCAGTATTCCATTAGTCAATATTGTAGCATTTTTCTGAAAGATCATTAATGACTCGTTCTAAGGCTAAGCATCTACTCACGGTCTAGCCTCCCGTGTTGGCATCATATTATTATCCAACCAGTACAAACAAACTTAGGGTGACAATGATTTAGGGCATGCAAATAATAATTTCAAGGTGGCATAACAGAATGGGTTGATTAACTACGTTATCCCAATTTAAATTAGCTTCATTTTAAATAAATAAGCATGCATAATTTCAAAGGATAAATTACATTTTAAAAAGCTGGGATCAAAATGATCAAAGCATCACTTGCCTTCAAAGAGTTGCTGGTCATATTCCGAAGCTTGGTCTTGAGCGACGAAATCTTCCTCGAAACTTTCCTAAATTTGCGCTCACGCGTATAAACAAAATATGCAATAAATAGCTAATACTGAGGACTATATGACCTCAAAAATTCAAATAAAATTGACCATTAAATAGATCACATTTTTATGAATTTTTAGAAATTTGAATCACCCAATCCGAGTTAAAATGCAAAAGTTATAGTCATTTGAAGTTTGAATAAAATCTGAAAATACAGAAATTAAGAAATCCGATTTTTCCAAATTATTTTTATACTGAAAATTCGTATTTATGACGTCAGCAAAGAAATGAATTTCGGCCGAAGTATTTTTAAATACAAAAAAATATTTATGACGTCAGCAATGATGTTAGCATGACACGTGGTAGCATCTGGTGCCTCCACGTCGCCTCGGTCTATGGGCTTGGTTCACGGCTCGGCTCTGGTCTACCGTGGACTTGGTTCACCAAAACAGCACATCCACGCGGCAAGATCCGAACCGTTCGTTTAATCAACGGCCAGATTTCCTCACGCGCACCGCGGCAAGACCGAGATGCGCGCGCGACACGCGTCGCGCATCCGGCGGTCAGCCACGCATCCAACGCGGCGACGCCTCGGACTCCACGCCTCCACGCATCGCACATCCAACGGCGCACCCGAAATTAACGGCAGGATTACGCGCACGTTCGGCGGCGTCTCGGTTTACGCGCGGCCACGTGGCAGGATCGCAACGCGCGCGCCAAACCGACGGCCGATCTCGGTCTCGCCCGGTCAAACGACAACGCGTCAGCACGCGATTCGGCAAAGGCGCGGCGCAATCATCGCCGCACGTTCAAATCTGAACGGCACGGATTCTTAAGGCAAAACTGGATCTAATCTCCACCGTTGAGATTTAATCCAACGGGGCATGGTATCCGAGTTGTTTACTGTGCATGGCGCAACGTTGCTCAATCCTACGCGTTCACTAACGATCCGACGGCTAAGACAAAAACATAACGCAGAAAATAGATCTAATCCAAGCCGTTCACACTAGATCTAACGATTAAGATTCAACTAACGTGTAAACCTAAGAGTTAATCCAGACCGTCCATAACTGATCTAACGACTCAGATCTAATCTACGTGAAAACAGAGAAGGCGACGTGGACGTACCGGAAACGTGCGATGCAGATCGAACGGTCGGCGAGGGTTGGCGTGGTCGACGACGGCGCAGAAAGAGAAGGTCGCCGGAGCTAGGGAAGATGACGCAGCCAACGGCGCTACGGGGCTTCTCCGTCGAGAAGGGGTGGTCCACTCGATGCGGCTTGCTTCCGTGAACTCGAGACGGGGTCAGAGCACGGCGGAGCGGCTCGGACGACGACGGGAGGAAGCAAAAACAACGGCGGCGAGGGAAAGCAACTACGGTGAGCAACAGCGGGCGCTAGAGGTGGTCTCGGCGTGCGTGCAAGGAGTCAAAAGACGTGGCGTTGAGCCCTCTGCAGAACGCACTCACCAAGACGGCTTAAAGGGCCTCGACGCGGCGCGAACCGCCGGCGAAATCACGGCCATCAAAGCCCACACCTCTCCGGTGATCTCGCGGGGACGAAGCGACGTGGCCCTATCCCAGCCGTTCGTGTGGTGATGATCCGAAGGCGCACACGCGCGGGCGACGTGGCACACTCGCAGGCGTTCGATCAGGATCGGACGGCTCGGGCTGGGCGGCACTAGGGTTTGCGCGGCGAGCTGGGATGGGCTAAGCACAGTGCTGGGCCGGCCCAGTACTATTCATCTAATTTTTAAATCATTTCTTATTAAAAACAATTCTAGAAATTCAATTAAATCATTTGGGGCTTTTAAAATAGTAGAAAAATTCTAGAAAAATCTTTGAGCTATTTGGGACTCAAATAAAATATTTTCAATAAAACTTTGCAAAAACTTTTCCATTATTTAATTATTTTCAAGGAAGGCCATATTTGAATAAATCCAAATAAATTTCAATAAATTCCCAAAAATTCTCAAAAAACAAAAATACTCTAAAATTTAAATTAGAGCAAAATTTAGGGTGTTACAAACCTCCCCTTAATGTAATCTTGTCCCGAGATTCGTGGTCATCTACGTAAATAGGTTAGGAAACTCCTTCTTCAGATCTTCTTGACGTTCCCACGTGGCCTCACTTTTCGAATGGTTGCTCCACTGAACTATGCAGAAACGCGTTGACTTGTTCCTTGTCTCTCTGTCCATTATGTCTAGAATCTTCATCGGATGTTCTTTGTAAGTCAGATCTTCTTGCAGCTCGATTGCCTCTAACGGTGTTTGCTCTTCCGGCACTCGAAGACACTTCTTCAGCTGTGATACATGAAATACATCATGCACTCCTGCCAAAGACTGCGGTAACTCCAACTGATATGCAACTTCATCTCTGCGGCTCAAGATCTTGAACGGCCCAACATATCTGGGTGCGAGCTTCCCTTTTGTGTGGAACCTTCTGACTCCTTTGAGAGGTGTGACTCTAAGATACACAAAATCTTCGGGTTCAAAGCTCAATTCCTGCGACGGTTGTCGGCATAACTCTTCTCGCTTTGATTGAGCAATCTTCGATCTTTCCCCGATCAGTATGACCGTTCTTTCGCTTTTGAAGAATGTCGGTCCAAAACATGTCGTCACTGTCTCATTCCAATTCAATGGTGTTCGACAAGATCGACCATACAGAGCTTCAAATGGAGACATCTCAGAACTCGCTCGATAATCGTTGTTGTAATCGAACTCAAAGATAAGGTAAACACTTGTCCCATGAAGTAGAATATTCTAAGGCACAAGCTCTCAAAGATATCTTCCAATATTTGGTTAACCTCTCGGTTTGACCATCATGTCATGGATGGTAGGTCAGATCAAGTTCAAACGAGTCCCCATTGCCTCATGTAGCTTACCCCAAAACTGAGGTAAATTGGGTACTCTGTCCGACACTATCTTCTTTGTACTCCATGCAAGCAGCACAATTCTTGCCATATAAAGTTACGCCAACCAGTCTCCTAATAAGTGGTCTTTACCGGTATGAAATGTGCCACTTTGGTTAAACGATCTACTATGATCCATATGGAATCATATCCACCTTGGGTTCTGGGCAACCCGGTTATGAAATCCATACCAATTTCTTCCCATTTCCATTCGTATCTTTAGGGTTGTAATAGTCCTGCTTGGTCTCGATGCATAGCTTTGACTCTTTGGCATATGTCACATAATGCAACATATTCGCGACTTCGCTTCATGCTTGGGCACCAAAATCTTTCCTTTAAATCTTGATACATTTTCGCACTTCCTGGATGAATTGAGTACTTGGGGTCATGGGCCTCCTCCAAAATTAGCTACTTCAACTCCTTTTTGTTTGGCACACAAATGCGTCCTCTAAACCACATAGTATTCTTCTCATCGAGTTTGAAATCCTTTGCCTTGCCTGCATCCATCTTGTCCTTAATTCTCTTGATTTTGTCATCATTTTTCTGCCCTTCCCTGATCTGATCTTCCAGGGTAGGTTTTACTTCCAAGGTTGCTACAAATCCTTCTGGTACCATTTCCAGTTCTAATTTCTGGAAAGCCTTACACAATTCTGCTGACTTGCTTCCAACAAAGATGTTTACACTGTGGTTCTTCTCGCTCAAGCGCCCGCCACCATGTTGGCTTTACCGGGATGGTAGTGAATTCCCACGTTATAATCCTTGATTAACTCTAACCATCTTCTTTGCCTCATATTTAGGTCACTTATGTGAAGATATACTTAAGACTTTTATGATCAGTATACACTTCACATCTATTTCCGATGAGATGATGACGCCATATTTTTAGGGCATGCACTACGGCAGCTAATTCCAAATCATGAGTCGGATAGTTCTCTTCATGTGGTCTCAATTGCCTCGATGCATAGGCAAATACCTTCCTGTTCTGCATCAACATGCATCCCAAGCCCTGACGTGATGCATCACAATAGATGTCGAAGCCTTGATGAACGTCAGGTAAAACTAAGACAGGTGCCGATGTTAATATTTTCTTCAACTCCTGAAAACTCTTCTCACACTCCGGTGTCCATAAGAATTTCTTTTCCTTTTTCAACAATTGCGTAAGAGGTCTCGCAATCGTAGAGAATTCTTCGATGAATCGACGGTAATATCCCGCCATTCCAAGGAAACTACGGATTTGGGTTACCGTCTTCGGTTGCTCCCAATGCAAAACCGTTTCCACTTTCTTTGGATCTACCGCAACTCCTTCTGCTGTCATTATGTGTCTAAGAAATTCAACCTTATTCTTCCAGAAGTCACATTTACTAAATTTTGCAAACAACTGTTGTTCCCTCAATTTCTCAAGGACTAGCCTCAAATGTTCGGCGTACTCTTCTATTGTCTTGGAATAGACAAGAATATCATCTATGAACACGACAAAGAACTTATCCAAATATTCCATAAAAACCTTATCCATTAAGTTCATGAAATATGCTGGTGCATTTGTCAAGCCAAAAGACATCACTGTAAACTCATAGTGTCCATATCTTGACGAAAATGCAGTCTTCGGAATATTGTCTGATCGGATCTTCAATTGATAGTATCCTGATCGGAGATCAATTTTGAGAAGACTCGCCTCGTGAATCGATCAAAAGATCATCGATCCCGGTAGCGGATACTTATTCTTTATCGTCACATCATTAAGTGCACGATAGTCTATACACATCCTAAAACTCCCGCCCTTCTTCTTGATGAACAAGACAGTGCTCCCCATGGCGATGAACTAGGTCTTATAAATCCTTTTCCAGCAGCCTCTTCAATCGCTTCTTCATTTCCACCAATTCCTCCGTGGATGACTGTAAGGTCTCTTAGCTATTGAGCTGTCCTCGAACAAGCTCTATCACGAACTCGATATCTCTATCCGCGGCATTCCGTAAATCCTCCGGGAAAACATCTGGATATTCTTTGACTATGGAAACGTCCTCCAAGCTGTCAATCTTCATGCTGTTGACCATTAATTGTCCATCTCGTACTGATTTTGCTTCAAATTCAATCTTCTTTCCATCCGGGCTCTCGATCGATATGACTTTTTCCGCATCAAAGATCGCTTTGTGTTTGGTTAACCAATCCATTCCCAGGATAACATCCAGGGTTTGGGTATTAAGGACGATTAAGTTCGCTAGGAACTCAACTCCATTAATTATTAGTCTTACCGTAGAACATCCTACTTTAGATCGGAGTTCTGATCCAGGGGATTGAACTATAAGCACACATTTAAGATTCACTATATCCAAATCACTTTAAACAGCAAAATCTCGGGAAATAAAAGAATGCGAAGCTTCGAAATCGAATAAAACAAAGAGCTGATCGAAGTTTACTAGAACTTACCCGCATAACGTCCCGGCGCTTTGGACTTCATCCGTTGTAATGTGGTTGACTCGGCCTCGTGCATTCCTTGGGATGGAGTTGTCGCCGTTGATGCCCCGCGGTTCACGATTGGTGCGGAGTCCTTGCCGGTGTGTTCCCTGTGTTAAAGCGACCGGGTGACACCTCCCTTCTTAGGGCGCTTATTGGCAAAATGCCCCGCCATTGCGTGATAGCAACGCCTTCCCCCGCTCGAGAGGTTCCTCCACCGCGCTACGATTACGGCCGAGTCTAAGCATTCGACCCATCGGGCGATTTGCGGCAGTGGTGCCCTGTCATTGCCATCGGGCCTGGTACCGGATGAATTGTTGGGGTGCCGCCCCTCGCCTCTACCGCCTTGACGACCTCCTTGTTGCGCCATTCTGCGCTTTCTGTTGTCATCCAACTCTCGGCGCTTGTCCTCCAAGATAAGAGCTTTGTTAACTAGCTCTTGGAAGTCAGGGAATGTGTGGGTGATCAGTCCCACCTGCAACCCTGCATTCAATCCCTTCATGAAGCGGGATTGTCTGGCCTTATCCGTAGCCACGTCCTCCGGTGCGTAGCGTGCCAGTTGTGTGAACTTATTCAGGTAATCGGCCACTGACTGGCCGCCCTGCTTGAGGCTCCGAAATTCCTCCTTTTTAAGATCCATGATACCCTCGGGTACATGGTACTGGCGGAAGGCCGAGGTGAATTCTCCCACGTGATACTGTGGGTCCTCATGAGTCGCGCAGGTTTTCCCACCATTCTGCGGCAGTTCCTTGAGTTGATGAGAGGCATAGAGTACCCTCTCATGTCCCATATCTTGGGTAATGTGCAGCTTCCTTTCGATTGTCCTTAGCCAATCGTCCGCCTCCGATGGATTGGCTTTGCTCGAGAAGGTAGGTGGACGAGTTCGCATAAACTCGCATAACCTTGAGTAGGGGTGTGGTCCATGGTTACCCCTGTGTTGAACATTCGCAGCAGCCTTGATTGGATATCTCACGCATGGTCGAACCATCGTGTTCATGAGTTGAGTCTAGTCACCAGAAGGATCCTGTGTTACGTGATATCGACTTGCGCGGTTGAGGGATTGGTTCCTCATTCCGTTGTCACCGATTAGCTCCGCTCACTGGCTCCAACATTTCCACGAGTCCTCACCATCTGTTGCAAACTTCCAAGGTTAAGAAAAGAAGAAAGCATAGACAAGTAAAAGAACTTATGTGGGGGAAACAGGTGTAACATAAATTATTTAGCCACTTTATTGATATAATATAATGCAGTATGGTTGCTCACAAGTGCCTAAGGGCAATGCAACACATACGAGACACTCACAACCAAAATCAAGTAAGCAAACATAGGACTCTATGACGACTCACACCTAATGGTGACTCTGAAGCAAAAGACGAGACTCAACATTCGAGTCTCGACACTATACTCTACTAGACTCGATCACTCATCGAGCCAACCAGCTGTGGCTTCCCCAGAGCATACACCGATGGGTGCTCTGGCATCGGGGCGAACTGGTCCTGATGACCTACTGCAGCTGGTGCAAATGACCCCAGCGACTCTGTTGGTCCTAGGGCTGCTCGCTCTCCCGACGGGTGCCTCTCGCCTGCTCCTCCGGATCCGGATCGTAACTCCAGGATCGCTCGTGCTCGGGTCCATACAAAGCCATCTCCAACTCCCGGATCTTGTGCATGGAGTGAGCTAAGCCCTCCCGCAGCTTGGATCTCGCCTCCGTGACTCGCCGCGGGTCCTCTCGCAGCCTCCGGACTGTCTCGCCCAAGGCGCCCTCCGGGCGATGACATACTCGCCAGTGGGTGATCGTGGCGTCCTCCTCCACGAGCTCCATCCTGTCAAAATGATTGTCTCGACGCGGATGGTGACGAAACACGGTGCCCTCCAACTCTGTGGAGGTAAGTGCGGGCAACCGCCGCACGCTCGACGGCTTTGTCTCTCGAATCCCAGCCTCAAAAGAAGACCTCGACCATAATGTAGATAGGACGGCCGCCCGCCCTCCTCCCCGAGCATACATCGTGACCTTGACATCCCGTGCGATGTCAAGTCCCGCCTGCACTCACCGTAGTCCTCGATAAAGTGATCTCACAAAACCTCCGAGCAATCGCATCATACGCCATAACTCCATGGCGTATCCTCCGGCGCCTCCGTAGGTGTGGATCATCCTCATCCGCCAAAAAAACCCTTGTTTAAATTAAAGAAAAAATCATAAAAATTCAAAGATAGGTATGAAACAAGGAGAAGAGATAAGTCAAGATTTCATTGATATTCTTGCTCAAGTTGATTAGGTTTTTAGAAAATAGTTTTACCTCCAAGGTACAACCAAACTAGGGTCAAGTCCTACACCAACTCCGCTCGATACCACCTCTGCCGGGACCCGAACTGCAAATCCGACCCTCTGTGTATTCTGTGCTAGTCCAGATCACGCTAGCACATGATCTTTTACAGGTTGCACATCACGCATATTGCAATGATATAAGAATAAATAGTGCAAACATGTATATAAACCGAGTTGTACGACCTTATGGTCTCCTTACATAAAAGCAACCACGCAGGCTTACAAAGATTGAGTAAAAGAAATAACAAACAAGAACATAAATAAATATTATGGAAGCCTCCATCTCTCCACAGGCATCCGACTGTGCTTGCCCCCTAGTTGCTCGGGTCCTCAATGTACTCCTCCTCCCAGGCTGGTGTAGACTCCTCCACTGATGTTGGGGTTGATAAGCAAGGTGGGATGAGTATACAAGGCACTCAACAAATAATGCATAGAATGCGGCACTAGTACTATATGCAAAGCTTATTCCAAAGGATAGGCTTAAATGGTTCTCTTGCATCAAACAGCATTTTTAAACCAGTATCTTATTTAGTTTAAAGAAGTGGAACAGTTATAAGTAATACTATTTTCTTCAAATGGTTTTTCTTCAAGATTCTCGACACACTTTAATAATAGTTCATTTTCAATATCGCACACAGCCACCCTTTCCACATTTTTTTTATGAAGATCTACCCCTTGACTATAATCCCTGAGTAATGCTCAATACCGTGAGCACGGCTATTCGAATAGTTTTGACGCTCTGCAGAGGTTGTACACTTTACCCACAAGATACAGCCCCTCACCACATGTGATTGTCCGTAATAAAGCTTTTCAGAACCTCTACCTTAACTAAAGAACCTCTCCCAGATACCCTCACTATCACTTCCCTCACAGAGCCAAGTATAGGACAGGTCAATCACCGCTGGATGGGCACCAAGCCGTAGCACAGCACGCTCCCGCGCAGATACACCCCCGCAATCGTCACCCCGAGGTATCGAGGAAAGATATCGTAACCATAATCAACTAGGTCTGTCCCATATCGGACATGTGGTTGTACGGTGACTCGGATCAAAGGCTTGCAAGGTGAAGTCCTTAATCGACCAAGGCAAGACTTCCAACACTCAACAAATGGCACACACCCATTGTGGCACACAAACTCACAACACTCATCAACCCAATGCCACACAGGCCCACCAGGCACACAGCCTCTTGCCACTTGCCCCAGTCTAAATCATTTCCCACCTAGTTGATTATTGTGCAACACATGCCAGCAATAACTCCACATCGGTATGGAACCACACAGGTCTCCATACTTCAATCTCATCATGTGGTAACATCACACCACTTTCAAAATACATTCAATATTCTATTAGTCAATATTGTAGCATTTTTCTGAAAGACCATTCATGACTCGTTGGAAGGCTAAGCATCTACTCACGGTCTAGCCTCCCGTGTTGGCATCATATTTTTATCCAACCAGTACAAACAAACTTAGGGTGACAATGATTTAGGGCATACAAATAATAATTTCAAGGTGGCATAACAGAATGGGTTGATTAACTACGTTATCCCAATTTAAATTAGCTTCATTTTAAATAAATAAGCATGCATAATTTCAAAGGACAAATTACATTTTAAAAAGCTGGGATCAAAATTATCAAAGCATCACTTGCCTTCAAAGAGTTGCTGGTCGTGTTCCAAAGCTTGGTCTTGAGCGATGAAATCTTCCTCGAAACTTTCCGGCAAATTTGCGTCTACGCGTATAAACAAAATATGCAATAAATAGCTAATACAGAGGACTATATGACCTCAACAATTCAAATAAAATTTTGCATTAAATATATCACATTTTTATGAATTTTTAGAAATTTGAATCACCCAAATCCGAGTTAAAATGCAAAAGTTATAGTCATTTGAAGTTTGAATAAAATCTGAAAATAAAGAAATTAAGAAATCCGATTTTTCCAAATTATTTTTATACTGAAAATTCGCATTTATGACATCAGCATCGCATCATGATGACGTCAGCACAGAAATGAATTTCGACCGAAGTATTTTTATATACAAAAAAATATTTATGATGCCAGCGTTGACGTCAGCATGACACGTGGCAGCCTCTGGTGCCGCCACGTCGCCTTGGTCTATGGGCTTGGTTCACGGCTCGGCTCTGGTCTACCGTGGACTTGGTTCACCAAAACAGTGCATCCACGCGGCAAGATCCGAGCCGTTCGTTGAATCAATGGCCGATTTTCACGCGCACCGCGCAAGACCGAGATGCGCGGCGACACGCGTCGCGCATCCGGCGGTCAGCCACGCATCCAACGCGGCGATGCCTCCACGCTTCAGCACATCCAACGGCGCACCCGAAATTAACGGCTGGATCACGCGCACGTTCGGTGGCGTCTCGGTTTGCACGCGGCCACGTGGCAGGATCGCAACGGTGCGCTCGAAACCGACGGCTGCATCTGGTCTCTGCCTCGGTCAAAACGACCACGCGTCAGCACGCGATTCGGCAAAGGCGCGGCGCAATCACCGCCGCATGTTCAAATCTGAACGGCGCGGATTCTTAAGGCAAAACTGGATCTAATCTCCACCGTTGAGATTTAATCCAACGAGGCATGGTATCCGAGTTGTTTACTGTGCATGGCGCAACGTGGCTCAATCCTACGCCTTCACTAACGGTCCGACGGCTAAGACAAAAACATAGCGCAGAAAATAGATCTAATCCAAGCCGTTCACTCTAGATCTAACGATCAAGATTCAACTAACGTGTAAACCTAAGAGTTAATCCAGACCGTCCATATCTAGGTGAAAACAGAGAAGGTGACGTGGACGTACCGGAAACGTTCGATGCGGATCGAACGGTCAGCGAGGGTTGGCGAGGTCGACGACGGCGCAGAAAGAGAAGGTCGCCGGAGCTGGGGAAGATGACGCAGCCAACGGCGCTACGGGGCTTCTCCGACGAGAAGGGGTGGTCCACTCGATGCGGCTTGCTTCGGTGAACTCAGACGGGTCGAGCACGCGAGCGCTCTGGACGACGACGGAGGAAGCAAAAACAAAGGCGGCGAGGGAAAGCAACTACGGCGAGCAACAGCGGGCGCTAGAGGTGGTCTCGGTTTGCGTGCAAGGAGTCAAAAGACGCGGCGTTGAGCCCTCTGCAGAACGCACTCACCAAGACGGCTTAAAGGGCCTCGACGCACGAAATCGCCGGCGAAATCACGCCATCAAAGCCCACGCCTCCGTGATCTCGCGGGACGGCGACGGGCCCTATCCTACCGCTCAGGCGGCGATGATCCGGGCGACGCTACGGCGACATGTTACACTCGCAGGCGTTCGATCAGGATCGGACGACTCGGGCTGGGCGGCGCTAGGGTTTGCGCGCGAGCCGGGCTGGCTAAGCACAAATCTCGGGCCGGCCCAAGATTATTC
The DNA here is from genome assembly GCA_036346275.1 of Otatea glauca. NCBI lineage: Eukaryota > Viridiplantae > Streptophyta > Magnoliopsida > Poales > Poaceae > Otatea > Otatea glauca. The sequence goes on from CM070720.1 coordinate 23,242,387, forward strand.
ATCGATCTTTAAATCATTTCTTATTAAAAACAATTCTAGGAATTCAATTAAATCATTTGGGGCTTTTAAAATAGTAGAACAATTCTAGAAAAATTCCAGAAAATACATTGAGCTATTTGGGACTCAAATAAAATATTTTCAATAAAACTTTGCAAAAACTTTTCCATTATTTAATTGTTTTCAAGGAAGGCCATATTTGAATAAATCCAAATAAATTTCAATAAATTCCCAAAAATTCTCAAAAAACAAAAATACTCCAAAATTTAAATTAGAGCAAAATTTAGGGTGTTACAACAGTGCACTGTCAGAATTTTTATAAATTCTACATGCATGAAATCGGTCTGAAAATATAACAGTGTGTTCCAAATTATCTGTAGTATACTCAGTAAATTCCTCATTAATTTACCGACTAGATAGTTAACGGACTCAGTGAACCCAAATCAACTCTGCTCGCAGTTTGAACCGAAGTTCTCTTCTTCCTCCACTGCCGCGCGGGTCCGGTCTTCAAGTGACGCCACCTTTCAGTGAGAGCGCCCACCTTCATCTTCCTCCTCTGGTTGGAGCATCGAGAGAAAGATCCCGACTGTAGCAACTGCCACCGCTGCAGCTGTGCTTCGCCCGAGGAAACCGCCTCATCAAGACCTTGCCACACATCGTCCTTGCCCCGATTTTCCGCGATTTGGCCCATGCCTTCTTCTGTTCGGCCGCCGTAATTTGCAACCGAGTTCACACCAAGCAATCGGCTTCTCTATAGCAATTCCTTGGCCTATAAATACCAGACCGAGTTCGCCAGAACCTGTGCTTCAAAACCCCTCTTGTTTCATCCATTCTACTCCACTGAGCATCACCAATTTCTTGCTTTTTCGAATCATCCCAAGAACCCTAGAAATCAGGATCATATTGATTTCAGTCGGTACACTCATTTACTTCCCAATCAAGCTTCACACTAGCATCAGTGACACATTGTGATCGAAAGCCCTCTATTGTTTCTAGGTATCTTCAACCGGAGGTCCGCCGCCACCCAGCCCCCTTCTCCAAAACCTGCAAATGGTGGTGAGCTAATCCAACACTTCTCTGTACTCTCTAGTGATAAAAATGGAACCTTTAGGACCCATAGAGGCTGTAGGTGGAACCGATTCCATCGGAGATGCCTTCTGTCCCCGGCACAGCTCGCCGCCTCTTTCGCCGCCGCATAGCCACGGTGGAGAGGTGGTTCGGCTAATCGCCGGTAGGAATGGGTACTTTTGCTAGATGTGTAAGATCACCCTGGTGCTAGTCGTGCCTTCGGCCGGACCGGAAAGTCACCGGATCCTCACCAGCGACGAGCCCTAGCTCATGCCCTATTTTGGCTGGATAACATGTGGGCTTGAGACATCAGTGGCTGCATCGGTTTTGAATGGGAACTGTTGGCGCGAAGCAAAAGACGTTTTCAGTACTCTGAAAACTTATTTTGCTATTTTCTTATTTTCAGAACCAATTTAGATTCAAATTTGAATATCTTTTGCATTTGAAATCCAAATGAGATGAAATCAATTTTTAAATTCATCTAAAATCGAGAGCTTCCAGAATATGCAAAAATATTTTGAAAAGCTACTCTAGAAAAATATTTAAATACAGAGGTATATAGAAGGTATGAAAATAGACTAAATTTAGAAACTTTGCAAATAAAGTGGAATATGTATGGAACCAATTTTGCTATGATCCTCATTCTGCTAGGACCCCACACATATAATAATATATGGTTATCTAGTTTGTTTTAGGTCTTTTCTATTAAGCCTACCATTATTAGTTTAATTATGCAATAATAGATGAACTAACAGAAAAGAAATTCAGAAGGTTGCTAAACTTATTTCTTTTCAGCATGATGGCAGTATGATGTTAGGCTAGGTAAAAACATAGGATAGATAATGGTTTATGCAAATAGGCTGTGTTCAAGTATAAAGAGCATAAATAAGAATATGCATATATCTATATATATGTGTGTATGTGTTCACATAAGAATATACAAGCATCTAATAATTAGTACATGAAGATGTAGTAAATAACCTAATATGTCATGCATTAATAATAGAATAGCAGCAAGAAGTGTGATGATAAATGTTTAATTCAAAAGTCTATAAATATATTGCTTTGCATCTTATTAACAACATACTACTTTATGCTATCACTGTAAGACAAATCTTTCTACTCTAAATAATTTTAGCACCTAGAATTCGTTAAAATAAAATAAATAATTCACATGAAGCAAGAAACACTTGATATCATTTAGTCCAAAAGTAGTAAAGGTAAACATAAATAAAAAGATAGTATAACCACATAAAGACGAATCATAATCTTACTAATAAACACTCCTGTTTTGGTGAATAAGTTTTTATTTGGATTTTCTATATGTCTTCTTTTTGCCCTTATTTTGGTTTGCTGTTTATTGTATGTTATTCCTAATGATCGATGAGTAGATTTTGACGAACCTGAATTGGTAGACGACGACCTCGCCGACGATCCAGACTTTTTACATGACAACGATCAGCAAGGCAAGCACCCCCTTGATCATTTTTATCCTATTACTTCAAATAATTACTTTTGAATGCTTGCAAAACTATTATGTATGCGTGTACTTGTCATAAAAATGCTATATTGGAATATTAGTAGATATACCTCATATTTCATGGAAATTCCTTGATAAGTATGGACATGTGAACCTTGATAACCGTAGAAAAAGAGGTAGACATTCCATAATGTCAATTTGGGTATATACGATTGTTTGCAACAAAATTTGGCAGATAGAGTCAGAATCGGTAGTCCAAGAGCAACAAGATACGACCAGGATACAGATTGAAGATATTTGGAAACGGAACAGGTTGTTAAGGAAAGCACCATCCAAATAGAGGCCGATACGGATTCTACTCCTAACGTGTTGTACTAGGACTCTATCGGCCAACGGGTATAAAAGAGGTCTACAGGTGATAAGAAAACCTGCCGAGAGCCAACCAACCAATTCGCGTCTACTTTTCATCTACTTTTCCGTCGACTAGGAGTAGTTCTTGTAATTTAGTCTTTGTAATTTGATCTTGATCAATAAAGTTGCGCATCGCCGATTGTTGATCTTCTTCAAATTACGCCCCAGGTTTGATTTATTCTGATTTTGTTGCGCATCGCCTTCTTCGGTATCGATTTGCCTTTATCCTCTGATTAGCCTTAATAGGCTAATTAAATTTATCCAGTTACCTTGATCTTGATCGGCTTCAAGCTGATTGATCGTTATGATCGGCTTTGAGCGAATTTTATCCTCTGATTAGCCTTAATCGGCTAATTAGATCTATATTCTGATACATTGATCTTGATCGGCTTCAAGCTGATTGAGTTTAAACTGATTGATCGTTACGATCGGCTTTCAGAGAATTTATCCTCGGATTAGCCTTAATCGGCTAATTAGATCTATTCTGATACCTTGATCTTGATCAGCTTCAAGCTGATTGAGTTTAAGCTGATTGATCGTTACGATCGGCTTTGAGAGAATTTTATCCTCTGATTAGTCTTAATCGGCTAATTAGATCTATTCTGATACCTTGATCTTGATCGGCTTCAAGCTGATTGAGTCTAAGCCGATTGATCCCAACGATCGGCTTCGAGTGAACTTTATATCTTTTACCTTGTTGATTATAGGTCAAATCGACTGGCACGCTCTTGAAGCAGGTGTTCGTCTGGTGTGCTGCTGTCAGATACCCTACTTCAAGATTTTGACGTCAACACACTCTTGGCACGCCCGGTGGAACCACAATGTCGTTGTCTGGCAAGTCGATACCGCCATCTGACGTCAAACCTGAAGCCATAATTGTCCCTACAATGGATGATTTAACCCCAGAGCAGCGCAAAGAGATTGAAGATCGGAAAACTGCTCTCAAGGAGATGATGTCGAATCGCTTTAAAACCCGACGCGCATCACTCGAGAAAAGTGCATTGCCGACGTTAAAACCTCACGATTTAACGCACCACCGATGGACCGTAAGTCGATATCCGCCGCTTGCCAAATTATCGATATGATAAATCAACTGCTCGTCACGCCTAATTAACTACCATCGCCTCGTTACAACCCTTAAGCCGATGATAGCCAATAGCGTGAAATCGATTGCTCAGGAGTTGGTATCGTCTGGAAGCCTGCTTGACCCAATGCAAAGCCTGCCTAGTTATCCTGTTTTTTCGATACCACAAAATACGCAGAGCGTCACAGCTGATCCTAAACCATCGGCTATTGCTCCACCACCAACTATGATGCCAGCGCAACCTACTGTCATACTACCGCGAGACCCCCGGGCGAGCGGAGTAATGCATTATCAGGCATACACTGATGCGGTAAAGTTAGAAGCATCGTCTAGTTTACAGTCGTCTGCTCCATTTTATGCTTTCCCACAATTGGTTCTGCAGCCGATTGAGTCTGATAGGCACCCTCAGTATAGTGAGTCTGCTTCTTTCAATCCGGCCCTTCATTGGGTGGTAAGCTATTCAGAACCTTTCGTGCCATTACCGATCACCGATTGGAAGAAATAATGGATTGGGCGAACGCCCATATCCATCGGCTCGGTCTAGTCGGCAACCCGAGTTTGCACTCGGGGGGCAAGATGCCGGTTACGACCGAAGCTACCAAAGGCCTGTCGCCCATATACCTGATGGTGTAAATTGGGCTAACCAAATTTCTGCTGTGTTGAGAGATCGCTTGACATACATCCAAAGGGAAAACCATCACCTATAAAAAGTCGATCTCGATTATATAGATCGCATGCCGTACCCAAATAACTTTAAAGTCCCTGATTTTGCAAAGTTTTCTGAGGATGATTCGGTGACAACACTTGAGCATGTCAGACGTTTTATTGCTCAGTGCGGTGAGGCAGCCCAGTCCGATGGGTTAAAGATCAGATTGTTCCCGTTGTCATTATCTGGAACAGCCTTTACTATGTTTACCAGCTTACCCCCAAATTCGGTCCACTTATGGAACGTTTGGAAAGCCGATTTCACGAATACTTCTTTTCGGGCAGTTTGGAGCTCAGGATTTCAGATCTAAGTTCGCCCAATGTAAGTCCGGGAATCGGTAAATGATTATGTTAAGAGATTTAGGGAGGTCTGAAATCGGTGCTTTAATGTCACATTGCCTAACAATCAACTAGCCGATTTAGCTTTCCAGGGGTTAATTCCTCCTTTTAGAGAAATATTCGGGGGGCAGGATTTCACCAATTTAAGTCATCTCCTTCAACGAGTATCAGCTCAAGAAAGCCGTTTCTCCGATGATAACTGCTTCAAAGATGAATTCAAGAATTACAAAGACAAGATACAATCGGCTATAGAGGATGACCAATTAAAATTTTCAGAAGAGCCGACGATGTAGCTGGACGCTGATCCTTTTCCCATAAACATGGTGGGATATACGGGTAAAGAAAAAGAGCCGATGAATAGTGAAGATTGGCACAACATGTTATTACACAGCCAGCTTTCGGAAACAAGCAGACGATGAAAATCACGATCGGCTCGTTGCGTATAGAAGCCGATCGCGAGGGCAAAAACTCCAGGATCGCTAAGATCAAAGGGGACCACAGCCGCAAGTGGTATACAACACGTAAATCTCCGCCCAAGGCCACGGTTAAGCCCAAGCCGACATTTTCTCAGTCTTTGGAGAAGTACGAAGGATGAATAGCCGATCGCGATATCCTCAGCGTCGGTCGGATAATTTATATCGGACTGACAACATCGAGAGAGCTCACGAGAGATGCCCTTTTTGGCAGTTTTGTTGGGAGAGGGGAGTAGCATTGCCATCGCGGTACACTTGTCCGATGGAGCATTACCCCCGACATGATTGGCCGAAAAGATCGGTAAAGGATCGGCTAATTAGGCCAGTGCTTGATAGGTCTAGTCAATCAAATCGAAGGCCGGTCAAGGAAAGAATTTCTATGCCAAACCAAGTCGACGATCGGGCAGAGAGCAGCCACGTGAATGCAAAAGACTTGGCTGGCAAGATACGAGAGACAATTGAGACTAAGCCGAGATGGTGCCCTCCTGGCCTCAGTCGGTCATAGCGTAGGCGATTACAGAGGCTCAAGACACAGGAAACCAGGGAAGCAGAGGCTGAGAAGCAGAGAGACCAAGCTTTCAATGAGCTTCGGCCGATAAAAATAGGTAAAAAGGAATGCAGGAAGAAAAAACCGGATCTGGCCGATAATTTTAGTTCGACAAAGCCGATCTAGTCTAAAAATCATACCACCCGTCAGCTTGAGAGATAGCCGATTTGGTAAGGGATCATCGTTGGATCGTGTAGTGTGCATCGGTTTGTTCAAAGTACTGGTTAGATCTTGAATGGCTAGAACTCAAATATGAATATACGAGTTGGCCGATTCCCGACCCGAAAGCCAAATTAACTCGATGCAGTTAAAATTTTGGCTATGATAAGAAAATATATGTTTAAGCCAATGATGAAATTTTTTGAAAGATAACATGTTATCTCTCAAAAATGGGGGGCATATGTTTGTACCAAAATTTGGCAAATAGAGTCAAATCGACAGTCCAAGAGCAACAAGATACGACCAGGATACAGATTGAAGATATTTGGAAACGGAAAAGGTTGTTAAGGAAAGCACCATCCAAATAGAGGCCGATACGGATTCTACTCCTAACGTGTTGTACTAGGACTCTATCGGCCAACGGGTATAAAAGAGGTCAACAGGTGATAAGAAAAGCTGCCGAGAGCCAACCAACCAATTCGCGTCTACTTTTCATCTACTTTTCCGTCGACTAGGAGTAGTTCTTGTAATTTAGTCTTTGTAATTCGATCTTGATCAATAAAGTTGCGCATCGCCGATTGTTGATCTTCTTCAAATTACGACCGTGTTTGATTTATTCGATTTTGTTGTGCATCGCCTTCTTCGTAATCGATCCGCTTTATCCTCCGATTAGCCTTAATCGCTAATTAGATTTATCCCGCTATCTTGATCTTGATCGGCTGTCGATTGAGTTTAAGCCGATTGATCATTACGATCGGCTTTGAGATAATTTTATCCTCCGATTAGCCTTAATCGCTAATTAGATCTATTCGATACATTGATCTTGATCGCCTTCAAGTCGATTGAGTTTAAGCCGATTGATCGTTACGATCGGCTTTGAGAGAATTTTATCCTCCGATTAGCCTTAATCGCTAATTAGATCTATTCTGATACCTTGATCTTGATCGGCTTCAAGCTGATTGAGTTTAAGCTGATTGATCGTTACGATCGGCTTTGAGAGAATTTTATCCTCTGATTAGTCTTAATCGGCTAATTAGATCTATTCTGATACCTTGATCTTGATTGGCTTCAAGCTGATTGAGTCTAAGCTGATTGATCCTAACGATCGGCTTCGAGTGAACTTTATATCTTTTACCTTGTTGATTATAGGTCAAATCGACTGGCACGCTCTTGAACCAGGTGTTCGTCTGGTGTGCTGCTGTCAGAAACCCTACTTCAAGTTTTTGACGTCAACAACGATTAATAATCATGCTTAGCCATGCTCTTTTAGCAACGAAGTAGATGATCAAATCAAACTGCTTCTTGGGAATTTGAAAATGTTGGATATGCTATGTTGTCGGTTGTGGATATTTTGATTAAAAACTCAAAATAAAACTATGGTATAGATGTGGGCAATTATCGGCAATAGACTGTTATGCAAAGGTTTGACTTGTACGTAGTGTAGGCAGGAGTATTGCCCGTATCGGATTAAGTATCGAGCTATGGGTTGTTTTCAAGCCAAGAAAACCGTGAAACCACAGGTGTTGTTATGGGCAGCCTTAATCTATTAAGTTGCTTAGATTTAGCTTTGCACATTGGTAGGCAGGAGATAGTATAAGCAATCTTTTCTGTGCTTGCTTGTGAGGGGCTTCCACACCGAGGTGTGGGTAAATGCATGTCGCGACATGTAAGGACCCGAATCCACTAATTTGGACCCACTGTGTTTACCGCACTAGTCCTAGGATCAACGCTAGTGCACATAGCTTAACATTGGTACATATCACATCATACTCAACGATAATAATAATAATTCTCCATTTATTTATATAGCTAAGTGTATGATCTTATGACCAACTTACATTATTAAGCCACGTAGGGCTAGACTTGAAATATAAACTAAGAAATATGCCGCGAAAAATAGAAGACGTAGCTGACTCATCAGTTCACCACAGGCAAATGATAAGGCTCGGACTCTAACGACTCGTGTCCTCCTGGAACTCCTCCTCCAACAAAGGTGTAGACTCCTCAATTGTTGATTGCGGTTATTGGCAAGGGTGAGTACTTAAAGCACTCAACAAGTTGTGCACATAATGCAATTCTACGTAACTATATGCAAGGCTTATTCCAAAGGAATGTCTAACATGGCTATTTTGCACTAAAGCAACATTTATGAACAAGTACAATAAATAGATTGTAAAGATAGTAAAACAAAAAACAGTAATAGATAGATTTAGCCTTTCTCAAGTAAACCACGTTTCCAATCCTAAATCAAGTTTCAATCTTCCACATGGAAATCCTGCCATCCCAACCAAGTTTTCCATTTAATTAAACTAACCCTTAACTGTAATTCCCGACAATTGCTCAATACCGTGAGCACGGCTATCCGAATAGATTTATACTCTGCAGAGGTTATGCACTTTACCCACATGATACAACCATACACCACAAAGGCGAGTGATTATAACAAAGCCTTTACAATGTAATACCTTAACCTAGTACTACCCGCTAAGGTTTCATCACTGGTGGGTCTGAAAACCTCATCCAGGGCCCCCTTCTTGCGCCATGTGAGTTGCTCCATAACTTGGGAACTCACACCGTCATTGATAGTACCAAACTCAGGCATTGCAAATTAATCAGCTAGGCTACCCCATACTAGACATGGGTTGCATGATTGACTCTGGTCAAAGGCTTGCAAGGTTAAGTCCTTAGGATGATCGAGGAAAGACTTCCACATACCCTCTGCCCATCAGGCCCACCTTGGCATACTCTCCCGTTGTCACTTGCCCCAATTTAAGTGATTACCACCCCAGTTAATTACCAAGCACCACATGCCATCTACAATTCAACATCGTTGCGTGACATCCCTCGTCACTACAATTCAATCTCATTGTGGGACCACACATGAAACACAAGTTCATAACATTTTTCCATATTCCATTAGTCAATATTAATCATTGATGATTCAGATACATGTGATGACGTGGCATGGCTAAGCAATTAACACGTCTAACCATCCGGTGTTGATTTTAGTATTAACCAACTATAATGAACCAATCTAGGGTGACAATAGATTATGGCATACAAATGACAAGGTAGGGTATAGATCAAAAGGTATATTAACTAAGTCCCAATTTAATTTGAAACAATTGTATACTTGAAATATTATGCAATAGGGTAGAACAATATAGCAGTTTTGCAAACATAGGTTCAACATGATCAAAGCATAATTTGCCTTGGATTAGGTTCTGGTCTTGCTCTGGAAATTGATCTTAGGTTGACAAATCCTCTCCCGAAGTATCGATCAACTCAACGTCTACGCGAAACGATACAAAAATAACAAATAAACATCTAAACAGAGAGTAGATGAACTCCAAAAATCAAATGAAATTCACCATGAAATAGACCTCAATTTTACAAATTTTTAGAAATTTGAATCACCCAAATCCGAGATAATAAGCAAAAGTTATAGCCTTTCAAAGATTGAATTAATTCTGAAAATGCAGAAAATAGAAAATCCGATTTTCCCGAATTATTTTTATTCCGAAAGACCGCATTAATGCGTCATGCTGATGTCAGCCCTGACCTGGGCCAACCAGATACCGACACGTGCAATGGTCCATGGACTCGGTCCATAGTTTGGATCTGGTCCACCGTGGACCCGATCCATGAGCCTTTGGCCTCTCTGACACGCGGGCTCGCGGCACGACGACTTAGCCCCAGCACAACACTCACGAGACCACCACACAAGTACCACACGACTACCACGTCTGTCATGCCGCACACGTGGCTACCACGTGTCGGCGAAACATCAATCCACGTAACCGCCACCGGCACAGGACCCTATGGTTGCTGCCGGCGACCGGGCGAGGGCATCTACAAACGTGCCTCGATGTCGCCTACCTCCTGACGTGCACGGATCTGGGTTTTGGGCACCGGTCTGACGACGGCGCGGTCTTCTTCTTCGGCGGCGACGACCTCCACGGGGAACCTCCTCTCCGGTGGTGCTCTGATAGAACGGACGAGCACACGAGGTGGCCTGTGACAAGGCGAAGAGAACAATGCAGGTCCCGAGCCTTCTCCCCCACGGACGGCGATGAATCGATGACTTTCCCTCACGGCGGAGCTCGACGGAAAGCCTTCGATTGCGACGGAACGACAGCGCTTCTTCACTAGCTACCCTAGGGCTTTCGTTTGCGACTGATAGGCGAACCCGGTGCGCTCCTTTTATAGTGCCGCCTCCCTCTCCGCTGGCGACTCAGACAAGGAGTCCACGGCGGCTACGGCTCCGAGTCCTTCGCAAAGTCGACGACGCGGCTCCACTTAATGATGATCAAACGGCCACAAAACACTTTTGACGACGCACGATCCTAACCGCACATGCGTCTTCCGCAACGGCACGGATTCGAAAGAAACCCGAACCGATACGCCTTGCCACCCGCCGTGCGATCTCAATCCGACGGTTGAAACGATGCTAGCGACGCAGCTTGACGAAGGCCCTTTGATTGAAATCCAACAGCAGCCGACGGCGCAGAGTGATTGGGCCGCACCAAAAAATGGGCCGCACGCATGCACAGTGCTGGGCTTCGGCCCAGTATTGTTCCATCTATTTTCTCCGGGTTTGCGATTTAAAATAATTCCAGAAATTCCTTTAATTGTTTTTAGGCAATAAATGTATCAGTAAAATTCCCAGAAAATCCTCATAAATACTTTGAGACATTTTGGACCCAAATAAAATAGTTTTGACAAAACTTTATATTAATTTTTTCTATATTAAATTAATTTCCACAAAAGGCTATTCACATAATTTGAAATTAATTCAAATATATTCCAAAAAAATCCAATAAATTCCAGAAAATAAGAAATGCATAAATAACAATAAAATAATAATATGGGAAATTTTGGGATGTTACAATACAACAGTGTACACCTTGTTTTGGGAAGAACCCGTTTCTTGCAGAGATGGACTGCCAATGTTATTGATCATATACAGTGATGTACTGTTATGTTTTACTTTATTATGTTTCTTCTTCCATAACAAGGGTTCAACGTCATCGGGCTGGTGCAAAATTAGGTCTAGACAATGTAACGAGTATGTCATGATCACCATGCTGACACTCCAAAGGAAGAGTGTCAACTGGTCTGGCAAAAATGGTAGATCATTTCTTGTGTGTAAAGCTGTACACCTCTGTGGAGTGTAAATCTTATTAATTAGCAGCGCCTATGGTCAAATGCACTTGGTAATGTCATCACATGGTTAGAGTTTTAATGTTTTCAAAACGATTTGGTGGGAAATGGTGTTTTGTAATATACTTCATGTCAGGGGATGACATGGGAATGGATTGAATCAGTCGGGTAGACTGCACTATGATCTTATCACTATATTAATACTTTGTTATTACAATAGATGCTCTTTTACAAATTTTGGTTGCAATCGAGCATATGATTATGCTTTAATTTTCCAATGCAAAATAATTGTAGAAACCTCTCCATTGCTACAACTTGCATTTATTTATACTTGCATCTGTGATATACTATAAGTCTTGCTGAGTACACAATGTACTCAATCTTGCTATCAATGTTGTTTTTAGGTGATGATACCGAGTACCCCGATGATATTTACAACCATACATGATACGGGGCTTATGATGACGACCTTTTCTAGGGGCTTTACCTTGTCTTTTGCCTAAGGGTGTATGGGCATACTGCAAGAGAAATAATATTTCTGCTGCTAGTTTCATGTTTTTGTCTTGTAATAATATTATGTAATCTCAAGACTCTTAGCGTATGTAATATTATGGTGTATGGATGTGATTTCAATTTGTAATCTGTGTGTACTAGCCACTGATCATGGGACTAGTATGGTATGCACAGGGAACCCATTGTTGGTATTTAATATCAAAAAATAGGGGCTTTACGAGTTGGTATTAGAGCCGTGCAGACTATAGGAAAATCGTAGTTAGCATGGCCGGTAGTTAAAAGAAAATTTAATAATCTTAAAAACTCGTGTTTAATTTGTAAATATATCTCTACTAATATTTCTTTTCCTACTCTTAACTATCTGTTAATCTTCCCTATCTATTCTAAATTGAAAATTCTAATTTTTTCTTTGTTTAAAATAGATGGATATTATCCTAAGCTATGAGTCGAATGCTCGTGAGGAGGTAGGAATTAAGGGAGTGCTAGCCAAGATGATGGACGTGGCACAATATACCAAGAATCCTCACTATATGGTGTATTACGTTTCTCTCAGTTCCTCTACAGTAGAGTATGCAGCTCGACTGCATATTCCTGCTCACACTTCATTCGATGAAGGGGAGCGTTATTTCGAAGGCTATGGCTCGACTATGGATGTTGCCATGAGTGATACCGCCTATTCTGCTGTTGTCCGCTTGCACCATGCTCTGCCAGAACTGCATACTGCCTACAGTCTATATCCTTCCCGATCGCCGCTTGGAGACACCACCTACCCTGATCCTTCAGACATTCGCCTGGATAGACTTCACACCTTGGTGGAGTTTAGTAATGCCGCCGATGAGCATCATCGCTGCATAGCCTAGGAGGCAGTTGACTGTTGCCGTCGTGTGGGTTACCTGGAGGGAGTGATCGCCCCATTTGTAAACATGGGGTTTACCTCTTGCTCGGTTTTGGGTAACGCCGCACCAGCTGCTCCTCAAGTTCCAGTTGCACCCACCAGTCACTGTTGCACTGCCCGCATGTCCGTGAGAGGTAGCTGACCCCGTCTTGCCAAACGTAATGCCAAATCCAGACACTCTACTTCCCGTCACCCCAAGATGACTCAGGCGTCCCGTCTTCGAGATACTTCTTCTGCTTCAGCGGGAAGCTCTTCAGAGAAGTTTCCACCGCTGAATGATGATGACCTCAAAACAGGTTATGCTGGTTTGCTTGAAACCAGCGAGTAGGGTAGCTTAGACATCGTAGGAATAAGAGCTGACCCCATATAATATAGGTAGTAGGGCAGACTTTTGGTATTGTATGGTATTGTATTATGTAAGATACTTAGTAAGGAGGTCTTTAGTATTGTACTATTAGGGATGTAAAATATTATATATATATGAATGAAAAAATTTTGGTTTCAAGAATTTTCTGTATTCCTTGGATTGCATTCGTCATTATTTAACATAAAAGTTAAGATTTTCACGACATCGCAAACCTTATGAAATGTTTAAAAAAAGAAGAAAAGAAAATGGCATGGTGAGATAAAAATAATTATTGTAATCCTTTTCTTTCAATTTGAATTATTATCTTATTATGTTGTTGCTAATTATTTTTCTTTTATAATAATTTCATACGGCTAAAAACATAAACTTGACTGATATTGCAAGAGAGTTGGCTGAAAATTTAGGTCATAAAAAGCATGCACCTATTTTTGATATCAAGCAAACACAATTTGGATATAAAGTTTATAGTTATGCCACAACAACACTTGAAGGCCAAATATTGCATCATAATGTGAAGCACCATAATGAATCTAAGCATGAAGCAATTCAAGAGTCAGGACGTAAGTTTATGCGCCGGATATGCAAAGCACATCATATTAATATGAAGGCATATGTCCATTCATATGAGGCCTATATGGGATCTCAAAATCCAGCAAAAGAACCAAGACATCGAGTTAGCAATCGACGCAAGTATTTACGTCAATTCCAACCAGTTGGAGTGCAAAACCCTCTACCTTTACCCTCCAGTTCGGAAAGTAGTTGTGATATAGATTCACCACTGCCCTATCCAGTAGTTCGAGGTGTATGGATTATATCTAGCGATTCTGATTAAGGGACTAGTAGAGTCTTATGTTATATGTTTGAGGCAGTAGTTTTATAAAAAAATGGGTCAGTCAGTTTGTAATACATATACATATACATATATATATATAAATATATGTGACCTTTTTTGGTATTGTATGACCTCTTGTTCAAAATTTCTATTTTATGTGATCCTATGGATATCTCTTGCTAATATAACTTGGAAGTGAAAATTATTGATGAGAAGATCCTTGAAGCAGCATGAGTATATACCTGTTGCTTATCGAAAACAACTACTATATATTTAATACTTATCAATGCTAATAAAATAATTCTTGTTACAATTGCAGGATGTCGGTAACACGATCTCTTAGTCATATTTTGTTGAGTGAGGCTACTCCTGAGACCCAATCTCAAAGGAATGTAATTCCAACTCCAGGTCAACCAAATCCAATGCATCCCTTAGCAAGAGCCTCATCATCTCAACCTTCCAATCGCAATAATCTACCTCCTCCTCAAAGTCAACCAAACCCAATTCCAGAAGATCAATTACCTGAACCCCCGATAATGGCTCAAGTGCTTGCCATGATTGAGCAAATCGCCAGACACACACTATCCTTCTCCAACAGATGGTTCAGAATACTGCCAATATTGGCACAACAATTGCTAGAGGTGGCAATGGTAACACTTCCCATTACTCCAAGCTAAACGAGTTTCTTAAAACTCGACCTCCCATTTTTTCTTCGACAACTAATCCTTTGGAAGCCGACGACTGGCTTCGTTCAGTCGAGAGCAAATTGGCCATTGCCCAATGCAATGACCAAGAGAAGGTACTCTACGCGTCCTACCAGCTGCAAGGAGCTGCAGCAGCTTGGTGGGAAAATCATCAGGCCATAGTGCCTCAAGATCAAGCTGTCTCTTGGGAAGCTTTTCGCAAAACTCACATTCCATCTAGTTTGATGGAATTCAAGAAAAGGGAATTCCTTGATCTTCACTTTCGGGACCCGATTCTGAGAATCCGGACCCTCTGTGTATTCTGTGCCAGTCCAGGATCTCGCTAGCACACATAGCCTTTACAGGGTTGCACATTGCAGACATTACAGTGATATAATAATAAATAGTGCAAACATTTATTTAAACTGATTTGTACGACCTTTTGGTCTCCTTACATAAATCAGCCACGCAGGGCTTACATTATCAGATTAAAAAGGAAATAGCGGAAAACAGCAAAACTTTGTGGAAGCCTTCATCTTGTCACAGGCAACCGATTGGGCTTGCCCCCTAATTATCCGGATCTTCAATGAACTCCTCCTCCCAGGCCGGTGTAGACTCCTCCACTGATGTTGGGGTTGATAGGCAAGGAGGGGTGAGTACTCAAGGCACTCAACAAGTAATGCATAGAATGCGGTGCTATTACTACATGCAAGGCTTATTCCAAGGAATTGGCTTACTTGGTTCTTTTGCATCAAACAGCATTTTTAAACTACCATTTTGTTTAGACTGAAAGCGGTGAAACAGGTATATATAATACTAAGTTCTGTAAACAATTTTGCTCTGTAAACTTGGCACACAGCCTTAAACAGTTCATTTTCGACACAGGCACACAGCCACCCATTCCACATTTTATTTCTGAAAGTCTAACCCTTGACTGTAATCCCTGAGCAATGCTCAATACCGTGAGCATGGCTATTCGAATAGTTTTGACACTCTGCAGAGGTTGTACACTTTACCCACAAGATACAACCGCTCACCACACAGGTGATTGCCCATAACAAAGCCTTTCAGGAACCTCTACCTTAACCAATGAACCTCTCCGGTATTGCCTTCACTATCACTCCCCTCACACAGAGCCGAAGTATAGGACAGGCCAACACCGTTGGATGGGCACCAAGCCGTAGCACAGGTACGCTCCCCCACACAGATACACCCCCGTGTACTGTCGCCCTGAGGTATCAGAGGAAAGATATCAGAACCCTAATCAACTAGGTCTGTCCCATATCAGACATGTGGTTGTACGGATGACTCAGATCAAAGGCTTGCAAGGTGAAGTCCTTAACTGACCAAGGCAAGACTTCCAACACTCAACAGTGGTACACAGACTCACCTCACTCATCAACCCATTGCCACACAAGCCCACCTGGAACAAAGCCTCTTGCCACTTGCCTCAGTCTAAATCATTTCCCACCCAGTTGATTATTGTGCAACACATGCCAGCAATAACTCAACATCGGTACAGAACCACACAGGTCTCTATACCTCAATTTCATCATGTGACATCATCACACCACTTTCAAAATACATTCAATATTTCATTAGTCAATATTGTAGTACTTTCGAAAGATCGTTCGTGATTCGTTGCAAGGCTAAGCATCTATTCACGGTCTAGCCTCCCATGTTGGCATCATATTAATATCTAACAGATATAAAACCTTAGGGTGAACAATGATTTAAAGGCATACAAATAATAATTTCAAGGTGACATTAACAGTATGGGTTGATTAGCTAAATTACCCAATTTAATTTAAATTCATTTTAAATAAAATTAGCATGCATAATTTCAAAGCATAAATTACATTTTAAAATCTGTGATCAAAATGATCAAAGCATCACTTGCCTTCAAAGAGTCGCTGGACGTGTTCCGAAGCTTGATCTTGGGCGGTGAACTCTTCTTCGAAACTTTCCGGCAAATTTGCGTCTACGCGTAACAATGACAGATGCAATGAGTAACCAAAACAGTAGACTATATAACCTCAAAAATTCAACTAAAATTCACCATTAAAAAGATCATAATTTTACAAATTTTTAGAAACTGGAATCACCTCAATCGGAGTTCAAATGCAAAAGTTATAGCCTTTCAAAGTTTGCAAATATTTTAAAAAGAATAAACCGAATTAACATAATTATTTTTCAATAGAAAAACCGATTTATTGTGTCAGCATGACCTAACGATGCCGTCAGCACTGAAATGAAATTCGGCCGAATTATTTTTATATATAAAATATTTATGACGTCATCGCTGACGTCAGCATTTATTAGATACTCGAAAAATATTATTTTTAGACACTGACATGTGGGACCCACTGATGACATCAATGCTTACGTCACCCGACACGTGGCACGCTCTGGTTGGCTGGGCGTATGGTGGGCTGAGCTCACCGGCTAAGTCTACGGTGGACTCGGTCCACCAGACCGCTACGGCTGACAAGCGGGCCCCACGCCCATGACGTCATCGCTGACATCATGCGCATGGCGCGGTCAAAGCGACACTTCGGTCACCGGCGACACGCGTCGGCTCCCGATTGGCTGGCGCGATGGTACGATCTCTACCGTTCAAATCAAAACGGACGGTTGCGGTTGAGTCTAGCGAAAAGATTTAATTAAAACCTAAACGAATAATCTACGTGAATTAATACAGCCGTGCGATTAAGATCTAATGGATGAGATGAAACGATCTGGATTTAATCGAGAGGAAAAACATGGCGTTACCGCGACGGTTGGATGGAGATCGGACGGTCGAGAGAACTCGAGCGGCGGCGATGGCGAGACGGCAGTGGCTTGGACCGGCGTGGAGGAAGACGACTTCGATGACGGCGCTACAGGGCTTCTCTGGCGAAGATGAGCGGCGCGTTCGACGCGTCTCGTTGCGACGAGGTCGGCGACGCCCTTGGCAACAACGGAGGCAGCTCAACGACGGCGGAACGAAGCAAAGAAAGAGCGATGGTCACTAGCAACTACGGTGAGCAATTCCGGCTAAATGACGGCGAGACAGGTGCTGAGAAATGAGGCGGAAAGAGCAGCAGAAGAACGTCTCCACAGTGGGGCGGTCGTGGGTTAAAAAGGGCCTCGGGAGGCGGGCTTAAATGCGAGTAAAAGCTGCCGTTACTCGTCGTCGACGACGACGGAGGCGGCGAAGACGGAGGAAACGGTCGGGCGACGTGGCACGATCGGGGACGTCCACGCGCGGCGATCCAACGGGCGGGCAATGAAGCGGCACGGCAACTCCTCAGCCACACGATGCCGATCCAACGGGCGAAATGCGGCGGCGGCTAGGGTTTGCGCGGCGTAGGCTGAGCTGGGCCAACGGGCGCAAATGGGCCGGACCGATCGAGGTTTCGGCCCAATACTATTCCAGCGATTTTTAAAACGTTTTCGAATTAAAATAATTCACATAAATAAACAAAGACAAAATAAATAGCAAAAATGCCCGAAAAAATCCAGAGAAATTCTGGAAAATATTTTGGAACATTTAGAACTCAAATAAAATATTTCCAACAAAACTTTGCACAAGCTTTTGCATGAATTTAATTAAATTCAAGAAAGGTCAAAAATGAATAAATCCAATTGAAATTCTAATAAATTCTCAGAAATTCTCAAAAATAAAAAAGGCTCCAAAATTTAAATTAGATCAAAATTCAGGGTGTTACATTCACCAAGGCAACATGAAAGTTGTGGAGTATCTCCATCGCTTCAATTATTTGGCTCGATATGCTCCCTCTGAAATCACTAGTGAAGAAAAGAGGGTTGAGCGTTTCAGGGACCATTTGAATGATGAAATTAAGTGGACCCTTGTGGCTCATGATATCCATGACTTCCAAACTCTAGTAGACAAATCGCTTTGAGTTGAGCAAGGCAGTCGAACAATTTCAGAGTCGCGTAAGCAAAAGTGGATAGCTAGAAAGAATATTAATGTTAATCCTCCCAAACCAAGATTTGGGCAATCATCCAATCCTAAATCTTCTGCTCCACCATTTCAACGGAGGCATCAAGGTCAAGCACCTCAACCTCAAGCACCTCGCCAACCACCTCCTGCACGCTCCACTAGTAATGTTGGCAAATGGCCTTCGGGTGCCCAAAACCCAGCGGCCAATGTGACTTGTTTCCACTGCAGTGAACGTGGGCATTATGCCAGTAACTGCCCCAAGAAAAATTCAGCTCATCCACAATTCCAGGAGGCACAACAATGACCCCCCAGGTCGCCCACAAGGATCTGGAGGACCACAACCTATCAGGACAACCTATAATAATGCTCAAGGACCTACTCGCGGTCGCTTGCATCATGTGACCGCTGAGGAGGCAAACGAGGCACGTGACGTGGTGATAGGTACGTTGCTGGTCCACTCCATTCCAACTTTGTTGTTATTTGATTCTGGAGCTTTGCATTCTTTCATTTCCAAGAAATTTGTTGATCAAAATGAAATCCCTGTTGATCTTTTGCCTACTATCATGATAATATCTTCTCCTGGAGCCAAAACTAAAATTACCAGTCTTTTCCCTGGAGTCAGCATTGAAATAAATGCAATATTATTTTATGTTGATCTCATCGTTATTGAAACTCAAGGCTTAGATATAATTCTTGGTATGGATTGGTTATCCAAGCATAAAGGTTGTATAGATTGTGCTAATCGATCCATATTCTTCTTGTTAAGCCCAGAAGGAATTATGATAAAATTCTCGTCTAGCCAAGACAAATCACCTCACCAATCGTTCCTTTGTTCTACCTCATTAAAAGAATATTCTCAAGTACCTATAGTTAGCGATTATCCTTATGTTTTTCCAAATAAGCTACCAGATTTATCTCCAGATAGAGACATGGAGTTTGTTATCAATCTTATTCCCGGAACAGCTCCAATTTCTAAACGCCCTTACCAAATGGCCCCAACTGAACTGGTTGAACTTAAGAAACAAATTAAAGAACAATTGGATCAAGGATTCATTCGCCCCAGGTCATCTCCTTGGGGAAGCCCAGTTCTATTTGTTAGCAAAAAGGATGGTAGTCTACGCATGTGCATAGATTATCGTGCTTTAAATGATGTCACCATCAAAAATAAATATACTCTTCCTCGCATTGATGATCTATTTGATCAATTGAGTGGTGCTCAAGTCTTTTCAAAGATTGATTTAAGACATGGGTACTACCAATTAAAAATCCGACACTGTGATATTCCAAAAACTGTATTTACCACCCGATATGGTCTCTTTGAGTACGTCGTGATGTCCTTCGAACTGACCAATGCTCCCGTAAGTTTTATGTGCCTTATGAATAAGGTCTTTATGGAGTACTTGGACAAGTTTATCGTGGTATTCATCGATGATATTCTCATCTATTCCAAATCTAAAGAAGAACATGCGCAACATTTGCACATGGTTCTTGAAAAACTTTGACTCAACCGACTTTATGCCAAATTTGAAAAATATAATTTTTGGCTAAACGAAATTGAATTCCTTGGGCATATTATTTCAGAAAGAGGAATTTTTGTTGACCCCAGCAAAATCCAAGCGGTTCATGCCTGGGAAGAACCCAAGTCTGTTCCTCAGATCCGAAGTTTCCTCGGTTTAGCGGGATATTATCACCGCTTTTTTGAAAACTTCTCCAAAATCGCTAGACCAATGACTCAGCTATTAAAGAAAGAGAAGAAGTTTGAATGGACACCTGAATGTGAATAAAGTTTCCGAGAATTGAAGAAAAGGTTAACCTCAATACCTGTCCTTGTGTAATTTTGACATCTTCTATGATGCATCACGACACGGTCTTGGATGCATGTTGATGCAAGAATCCAGAGCTGTAGCATATGCTTCTCGGCAGCTCCGTCCCCATGAGCAAAACTATCCTACCCATGACTTGGAATTAGCAGCTGTGGTTCATGCTCTAAAAATTTGACGTCATTACCTCATTGGTAATCGATGCAATGTATACACTGATCATAAGAGCCTGAAATACTTCTTCACTCAACCGTATTTGAACCTTAGACAGAGAAGATGGTTGGAACTAATCAAGGATTATGATCTTAGCATTAATTACCACCCAGGTAAATCTAATGTCGTAGCCGACACCCTTAGTCGGAAACTCCACTTCATCTCCATCTCGGCTTACACTGATCAATCTGAGTTGCAAAATGAATTCCAAAAGCTTAATTTGGGAATTGTTGAAAAAGGATTTCTGGCCTCATTGGAAGTGCAACCAACCTTGAAGTTCCAAATTAAAGCTGCCCAACTTATTGCTGAAGCCATCATCAAAATCCGAGAATAATTAAAGCAAGGTATTGAATCCGAATTTATGGAAGGCTCTGATGAGGTGCTTATGCATAAGAAACAAATTTATGTTCCCAACGATTTCGAGCTTAAGAATTTGATCTTAAAAGAAGCTCATGAATCACATCTCTCAATCCATCCCGGGTGTACAAAAATGTATCAAGATCTCCGACAGGAATATTGTGGTCTGGCATGAAAAAGGATATCGCAGCATATGTTGCAATTTGCGACGTATGCCGACGAGTCAAAGCCGAGCATAAACGTCCTGCTGGACTCCTTCAGCCTTTGAAAATTCCCGAATGGAAATGGGATGATACCAGTATGGATTTCATCATTGGTCTGCCTAGGACCAGAAAAGGACATGACTCTATATGGGTGATCGTGGATCGATTAACTAAAGTGGTCCACTTTATACATGTCAAGACCACTCATCCTGGAGATAAGCTTGCCGAGCTATCTTTGGAAAATATTGTCTGTTTGCATGGTGTCCCAAAGACCATTGTCTCTGATTGAGGATCCCAGTTTACGTCTCATTTCTAGGAAAGTTTGCACGATCTTCTAGAGACTAAGCTAAATTTCAGTACAGCCTATCATCCTAAGTCAGATGGTCAAACAGAAAGGACAAATCAAATTTTAGAAGACATGTTGAGAGCTTGTGTACTGTCTTATAACACTAATTGGGAAAAGACTTTGGCATTCGCTGAATTCTCATATAATAATAGTTTCCAAGCTAGTCTCTAAATGTCACCTTTTGAAGCACTTTATGGAAGAAAGTGCATAACACCTCTCTTTTGATCTGATGTAGGTGAAAGAACATTCTTTGGACCAAATCTCATCCAAGAAGCCAAAGAGAAAGTGGATATGACCAGAAGTCGATTAAAAGAGGTCCAATCTCGACAAAAGAGTTACGCCGACAATCGTCGACCTGAACTCAGCTTTGAAGTCGGTGATAATGTTTATTTAAAAGTCTCGACCACTCCGTGGAGTTCGTCGTTTTCACGTCCGTGGAAAACTAGCTCCTCGATACATTGGTTCATATCGAATTCTTGAGAAAATGGGAGAGATGGCTTACAAGCTGGAACTGCCACCTCAATTATCTGAGGTGCATGATGTTTTTCATGTGTCCCAACTTAAAAAGTGCATTCGTGTTCCTATTGAACTCACAAATCTAGAAAATATCGATCTTCAACCTGATCTATCCTATCGAGAGCATCCAATCCGCATTCTTGAAGAGGCAGAACGCCATACCAAAAATAACTCCCACAAAATGCTAAAAGTTCAATGGATTAACCAATCATAAGACGAAGCCACATGGGAACATGAAGATCAACTCAAGAAGGAATTTCCAGACTTCTTCAAGCCCTCGCCAAATCTCGAGGACAAGATTTATGTAAGGGGGGTAGGTTTTTAACATCCTGCCAATCTAATAAAAATAAGAAATCAAGTAAATATTTAAACCAAATTTCGTTTTTGCATTTTCCTGGTTTTTCCGAATTTTCTCTGAGTTTTCTTGACTTCCTTTGATTATTGCTTAAAGGGAAAATCTCTTTTTTTAATCATCCAAACCTTACATAAGTGATAAGAAAAGATTTGTAAAACAACAAAATAAGAACAATCCCTGTAAAATTCGTGGAGCTATCTAGAACCATAAAATAAAATTTAAAAGTCATGTTAAAGTATTAAAAGATGAAAAGAAAGGTAATTTAATGAATCATGACTTACAATAGTAAATATGTCAGAAATTAAATATTCGTAAATTCCATGTGAAAATTTTAATATTATCTTCAACCTGGATAGATCCATCTGCAGTAAAAATATCAGGAGACAATCTTTAAATTTGATATTTAAAAAATGCAAAAACAGAAAAGCTAAAAATCTGGAAATATCAATGTCAAAATTTTATTAAATAAACTATCAAGAATCTGAAGTTCCAAATTTTACAGAAGGCTAATGTAGCCATAAGGAACCTTCACAAAAAGTTTCCAAAATTTTTAATGTGATATAAACACTCCAATAAATCAGAATCCGAAAGCACTTCTCTGTATTCTCTACTGATAAAAATGGAACCTTTAGGACCCGTAGATGCTGTAGGTGGAACCGATTCCATCAGAGATGCCTTCTATTGCCAGCACGGCTCGCCGCCTCTTCCACCGCCGCATAGGCACGGTGGCGAGGTGGTTCGGCTAGTCGCCGGTAGGAATGGGTACCTCTGCTAGATGCGCAAGATCACCCTAGTGCTAGTCATGCCTTCGGCCGGACCGGAAAGTCACCAGATCCTCGCCGGCGACGAGCCTTAGCTCATGCCCTATTTTGGCCAGATGACATGTGGGCCCGAGATGTCAATGGCTACATCGGTTTTGAATGGGAACTGTTGGCGCGGAGCAAAAGACGCTTTCAGTACTATGACAACGTATTTTGCTATTTTCTTATTTTTAGAACCGACTTAGATTCAAACTTGAGTATCTTTTGCATTTGAAATCCAAATGCGATGAAACCAATTTTTAAATTCATCTAAAATCGAGAGCTTCCAGAATATGCAAAAATATTTTGAAAAGCTACTCTGGAACAATATTTAAATACAGAGGTATATAGAAGGTATGAAAATAGACTAAATGTACAAACTTTGCAAATAAAGTTGAATATGTATGGAACCAATTTTGCTATGATCCTCATTCTGCTAGGACCCAATACATATAAAAAAATTTTGTTATCTAGTTTGTTTTAGGTCTTTTCTATTAAGCCTGCCATTATTAGTTTAATTATGCAATAATAGATGAACTAATAGAAAAGAAATTCAGAAGGTTGCTAAACTTATTTGTTTTCAGCATGGTAGCAGTATGATGTTAGGCTCGGTAAAAACATTGGATAGATAACGGTTTATGCAAATAGGCTGTGTTCATGTATAACGAGCATAAATAAGCATATGCATATATCTATATATATGTGTGTATGTGTTCATATAAGAACATACCTGCATCTAATAATTAGTACATGAAGATGTAGTAAATAACTAAATATGTCATGCATTCATAATAGGATAGCAGCAAGAAGTGTGAT
Organism: Otatea glauca; assembly: GCA_036346275.1. NCBI lineage: Eukaryota > Viridiplantae > Streptophyta > Magnoliopsida > Poales > Poaceae > Otatea > Otatea glauca. The sequence continues at coordinate 23,266,475 of CM070720.1, forward strand.
GATAAAGGTTTAATGCAAAAGTCTATAAATATATTGCTTTGCATCTGAATCCTATTAACAACATACTACTTTATGCTGTCACTGTAAGACAAATCTTTCTACTCTAAATAGTTTAAGCATCTAGAATTTGTTAAAATAAAATGAATAATTCATATGAAGCAAGAAACAATTGATATCATTTAGTCCAAAAGTAGTAAAGGTAAACATAAATAAAAAGACAGTATAACCACGTAAACACGAATCATAATCTTACTAATAAACACTCCTATTTCTATGAATAATCTTTTATTTTGATTTTCTATCTATCTTCTTTTTGCTCTTATTTTGGTTTGCTGTTTATTGTATGTTATTCCTGACAATCGATGAGTAGATTCCGACGAACCTGAATTGGTAGACGACAACCTCGCAGACGATCCAGACTTTTTACCTGACGACGATCAGCACGGCAAGCACCCCCTTGATCATTTTGATCCTATTACTTCAAATAATTACTTTTCAATGCTTGCAAAACTATTATGCATACGCGTACTTGTCATAAAAATACTAAATTGGAATATAGGTAGATATACCTGATATTTCATGGAAATTCCTTGATAAGTATGGACATGTGAACCTTGATAACCGTAGAAAAAGGGGTAGACATTACATAATGTCAATTTGGGTATATACGATTAATAATCATGCTTAGCCATGCTCTTTTAGCAACGAAGTAGATGATCAAATCAAACTTCTTCTTGGGAATTTGAAAATGTTGGATATGCTATGTTGTTGGTTGTTGATATTTTGACTAAAAACTCAAAATAAAACTATAGTTTAGATGCGGGCAATTATTGACAATAGCCGGTTGTGCAAGGGTTAGACTTGTAGACGTAGTGTAGGGAGGACTATTGCCCGTATCGGATTAAGGACCGAAATATGGGTTGTTTTCAAGCGAAGAAAACCGTGCAACCACAGGTGCTATTATGGGCAGTCTTACTCTATTAAGTTGCTTAGATCTAGCCTTGCACATTGGTAGGCAGGAGATAGTATAAGCAATCCTTTCTTAGCTTGCTTTTGAGGGGCTTCCACACCGAGGTGTGGGTAAGTGCATGTCGGTAAAACGGTGTACGCCTTGTTATCTGAAGAAACCGTTTCTTGCAGCGATGGATTGCCAATGTTATTGATCATATACAGAGATGGACTATTATGTTTTACTTAATTGTGTTTCTTCTTCCATAACAAGGGTTCAACGTCATCGGGCTGGTGCAAAGTTAGGTCTAGACAATGTAACAATTATGTCATGATCATCCTGCCGACAACCCAAAGGAAGAGTGTCAACTGACCTGGCAAAAATGGTAGATCATTTCTTGCGGGTAAAGCTGTACACCTCTACAGAGTGTAAATCTAATTAATTAGCCGCGTCTACAGTCAAAGGCACTTGGTAACATCATCACATGGTTAGAGTTTTAATATTTTCAAAATGATTTGGTGGGAAATGGTGTTTTGGAATATATTTCATGTCAGGGGATGACATGGGAATGGATTGAATCAGTCGGGTAGATTGCACTATGATCTTGTCACTATATTAATACTTTGTTATTACAATAGATGCTCTTTTAGAAATTTTGGTTGCAATCTAGCATATGATTATGCTTTAATTTGCCAATGCAAAATAACTGTAGAAACCTCTCCATTGCTATACCTGCATTTATTTATAATTGCATCTGTGATACACTATTAGTCTTGCTGAGTACACAATGTACTCAATCTTGCTATCAATGTTGATTTTAGGTGATGATACCGAGTACCCCGATGATATTTACGACCATACAGGATACGGGGCTTATGATGACAATCTATTCTACGAGCTTTACCTTGTCTATTGCTTGAGGGTGTATGGGCATACTGCAAGAGAAATAATGTTTTCGTTGCTAGTTTCAAGTTTTTGGCTTGCAATAATATTATGTAATCTCAAGACGCTTAGCATATGTAATATTATGGTGTATGGATGTGATTTTAATTTGTAATTTGTGTGTACAAGCCACTGATCATGGGACTAGTACGGTATGCACAGGGAACCCATTGTTGGTTTTTAATATAAAAAATGGGGGCCTTACAATCCATTCGAGCGGCTAAGTATCAGCAAGCCTTACGCAGATATCATGGCCAGATATCTCACCGCTAGAGACTTAGTACTACGAAAGGTGTAGAAGTAAGACAATCGCAATAAGCTATCGCCTAAGTGGGAAGGTCCCTATGTGATGGTCGAAGTGACTCGACCAGGATCTGTGCGGCTATCAACATCGGAAGACGCTATATGTAACATCCCAATTTTTGCCTTAAGTCTTATTTTATTGTCATTTGTGCAATGTGTGATTTATTTGGATTTTTCTAGATTTATTGGAATTTATTTTGAAAATTAAGTATTTAGCCTCTTTGAGAAAACTATTTAATTGTTTGCAAAGTTAAAATAAAGTTTTTCCCAAAATATTTTATTTGAGCTCAGAATGTCTCAAAGTATTTATGAGATTTTTCTGGGGATTTTACTGATAATTTAAATGCCTTAAATAAATTAATCCAATTTCGGGAATTATTTTAAATCAAAAAGCTTTAGAAAATTAGGTGAACAAAGATTTGGCGAAGCCAAGACCTTTGTCGCGCACGACCCGTCATTGTGTAGCCTAGTTGTCTCAGTATTCCCGCAATACCGGTGCCACCGTTGGATCTTCATCGTGCGGTCTTCATCAAGCCGCATCATCAGCGCTGCGTCAGCCGTTGGATCGCGAAGGAGCTCTCGAGATTTGAAGATGAAGTCGGGAAACCCTAGCGCCTGCGAACCGTTGTTTCAAGATCGTGCGGTAGAGATCGCGCCACGTCTCGGTAAGCGTGGTAAGGTGCTCGGGTATCCGTAGCCATTGGATCTAGATCTGACCGTCAAGTTAGTGCCACGTGGGCACAGATCAGTGGCTATCGAATCGTCGCACGGATGCGTGACGCGTGTCGGTGCGGAAATCGAAGTGTCATGCGCCGGGTTCACGGTGGACCAGAGGAGGTTCGTGGACTGGGTCTGTGCGCCGAGGCGATGTGTCAGCCAGTGATTGGTCCATGTGTCGCTTTTGCAATAAAACGAGTTTTCTGTATAAAAATAATTCGGGAAAATCAGAAATTCTAATTTCTGTATTTTCAGTATTTATTCAAACTTCAAAAGGCCATATCTTTTGCATTTTAACTCAGATTTGAGTGATTCAAATTTTTAAAAATTTGTCAAATAAAGATATATTTATTGGTAAATTTTATATTATTTTTGGAGTTTATTTGCTCTCTGTTTTGGTGTTTATTTGCCATTTTAGCATCGTTTCGCGTAGACGTTGAACTGTTCGGTGATCCGGAGGAAGATTCGTCGCTTCAAGACCCAAGCTCAGAGCAATACCAGTACCTACTCCAAGGCAAGTTGTGCTTTGATCATGTTGCACCTGATTTCGCAAAATTGCTATTTTGTCTCTTAAATTTATGCATGATATTTTACGTGGATAAATGATTTCAATTAATCTGGGAAATTGATAATATGCCTATTTGCATTAAGACCACCTTGTCAATTATATGCCATGATCTTGTTGTTACCCTTGGATGGTCAGTTAATAGTTGGAAAATATGGATAATCAACATTGGCTAGTTAGACCGTCATAGATTGCTTAACAATGCCACGTCATCACATGTGTCCGAATGTTGCTACTTAATCTTGACTAATGGAATATGGAACAATGTTTTATGAATTGGTGTGTCAAGTGTTGTCACACAGTGATATTAAGTTGTCGTGGCGAGGTCACACAACTAGATTGAAATGTTGGAGGCACGTGGTGCTTGGTAATCAACTGGGGTGGTAATGATTTAGATAGGGGTAAGTGGCAAGGGGCAGTGTGCCAAGGTGGGCCAGCATTGGCAGGGGTATGTTGAAGTTTTGCCTTAATCACTTTAAGGACTTAACCTTGCAAGCCTTTGACCTGAGTCTTTCTTGCAACCACATGTCTGGAATGGGACAACCTAGTTGAATAATTTGTGATGCCTAGATTTCGGTACTGTCGTGGTGAATAGTGAGTCCCGGGTTTACGGTTTAACTCACATGGCGCAAGAGGGGGGCCCTGTTGTGGTGGTTTAACCCTTCAGTGTTGAAACCTTAGCGAGCAATACAGGGTCTAGGTGTAGCATTGTAAAGGCTTTGTGGTGATCACTCGCCTTGGTGGTGTTTGGTTGTATCGCCTTGGTGATTACAGTTAAGGGTTAGACTTTATTCAAATGAAAACTAGATGGGATGGCAGGATTGCCACAGAGTAAATGGAACTTGACTTAGGATTGGAAATCTGATTTACTTGTAATACTGAGTCTATTAATTACTGTTATTTGTTTTACTATTTTTCAATCTATTTACAGTATTCTTGGTAAATGCCACTTTATTGCAAAATAGCCATATTAGCCATTCCTTTGGATTAAGCCAAGCATATAGAATATTAGACTTGCATTGCTGTGCACAACTTGTTGAGTGCTTTATGTACTCACCCCAACAACAACAACTTCAGAAGAGGAAGAATCTACACCTTTCGTGGAGGAGGATTATCTGGATGCGAATGCTTAGGGTCCGAGCCTCGTCAGTTGCCTGCGGTGAACTGGGGAGCTGCTACGCTTATTTATTTTTTCGCCGCTACTTAATTGCTATTTCTTAGTTAATCCCTATATGGCAATAATCATGTAAGACAATAGTTATTATTAATTATTGAAGTTATGCTATATTCCTTTGTGTATGACTGTGATAGCATCTATATTGAGCCTGTGTGCACTAGCGTGATCCTGGACTAGTGTGATATAGACAGAGGGTCCGGATTTGCATATTCGGTTCCCGACAGAGGTGGTATCAGAGCCATACTGACTATAGGTCTTGGCCCTAGGTAGTTGGTATCTCTTAGGAGTGTCCAAAATTATTTTCTAAAGAAAAGGATAAATTTGACTAATAAGAAACTCTTGGCTTATCTCATTCTTCTACTCTCATCCTTGCTAAAACTACCTTCTTTTCGTTGCCGTCTCGAGTGGAGATCTTATTCAAAGTTTGTTTTGAATAGATGCCGATTTTCCAGTCATTCGAGGCGAGGCAAGCTGGCTATGCCATGGAGCTGTGGAGAGTTCTTGAAGTGATTGGAGGCTTCGATCGTCCTCTCTACCAAGGAGGCAACTGGAACGTCAACGGTGTGCATCGGGGGTTCTTCTGCAAGCTGACCATCTTCGCTCGAGAGTGCGACGAGACCACCAGACCGATCCACATCACTGCCCAAAGGTTCACGTAAGAGGCTGGAATTCAGGAGGCTGCCAGACATGCTCTTCAACGGATCTGCCACAACTACGCCTACGAGCTTCGCGACACCGTATTCCGGCTTCACCCGATAGTGCGAGCGTACCAGTGTTGACGGATCGTGGAGAGGGAGTGTGCTACTACAGTACACCTTGCTGAGTTCGCCACCGCCCAGGAGGAGCACATGAGGACACTTGCTCAGAGGCGGAGAAAGCGCACTGGCTACCGAGGGTGACCGAGTGAGAGCTTCAGAAGACCCATGATGCAGCAGCCAAAGTCATTAGCAAGCTGGATGAGGCCTTGTAGGTAGCCGAGGAGGTGGCGGACCAGGTCGTTCTGGAGCCAGATGGGGTTGCTGAAGAAGAAGAAGAATAGACCTAGAGGAGCATGAGGAGCCAACAGAGGGTCACCAGGATAGGTTCGCACCCATGCTAGCCCACCCACCGGTGTATGCGCCGAATCAGTCTCAGCCAGGCTGGCTGGATGAGTGAGAGTCAGTCTTAGAGTTGTGTTGAGACTCGAGTGTTGAGTCGCGTCTTTAAGTTAGTCTTTACCCTTTTATAGACGTTAAGGTTGCATGTTTAGTTTGGTTCTTAATTGTCTGCTGAGTGTGCAGTATGTGTTGCAAAGCCCTTAGGCACTGTGAGCAACCATACCAAGTATTAATAAAGATTATTTAAGTTGGGTTTAACCTGTTTCCCCCGCCTTAGAAATTCTTCCATCTTATCTATGCTACATCTACCTTTCCTAACCCAAGAATCAATCAGCAGATGGTGAACACCCGCAGCAACAACGGAGCTTCAGGAAGTGGTCTGCGCTCAGGCAACCATCCCAGCGAAGGAGCACCACCGCAACAAGCACCGCTAGTGGATATGCAGAACTTGGGAGCTTTTCTCGCTGCGCAAACTCAGTTGATGCAGACAATGATGCAGCAGATGACCAATATGGCTGCAGTCAACAACCCCGCTGCCCAGAACAACAATGGCGGGCCTCGTCCTTACTCCAAGTTGTCGGACTTCATGAGGACCCGGCCGCCAACATTCTCAGGCAATGTCAACCCCTTGGAAGCGGATGATTGGCTGAGAACCATTGAGAGGAAGCTGTACATCACTCAATGTGAAGGCCATGAGAAGGTTCTTTACGCATCCCATTAGCTAGAGGGCAATTTGCGAGAATGGTGGGAGAACTCTTGTCTTTGCTCATGAGGCACCCATGGAAATCACATGGGAAGAGTTTGCAACGGCCTTCCTCCAGTATCATGTACCGGAAGGGATGATGGACCTGAAAAAGGAAGAGTTCAGGGCGCTTAAGCAAAGAGGCCAATCGGTGGCCGAGTACTTGAATAAATTCACGTAGTTAGCTCGCTATGCTCCTGAAGACGTAGCGACGGACAAGGCTAGGCAGTCCTGCTTCATGAAGGGACTAAACTCAGGGCTGCAGGTTGGGCTAATTACCCACACTTTTCCAGATTTTCAAGAATTGGTAAACAAGGCTTTGATTCTGGAGGATAAGCGCAAAGAACTGGGGGAGAATCGCAAGCGCTTGATGACCAACCAAGGTGGACGTCCTACCTCCTGCGAATAAGGATGACACCGCAACTGTTTGCTAGGTTCCAACCACAAGCTGTTAACAAACCAGCAACACCTGCGCCGCGACCACCAGGACAGAGTTATCAGACGCCGGCCCAGGGTAACAATGCTCAAGGAGGAGTGCAGCAGTCAACCGCCAGAAGGTGCTACAGTTGCAATGAGATGGGGCATTATGCTAATAGATGTCCCCAGAAAGGAGGTATCACGCCAGTGCCTTTCAACCTTGGAACGACACCTGCTAAGGCGCCGATGACGGGAGCGAGCCAAGGAACTGGACAGGCAGGAGCGACGCCTCAAGCTACTATTCGGGGCAGAGTCAACCACATCACCGCAGATGGAGCTCAGGAAGCGTCAGACGTCGTCTTTGGGTAAGTTTTAGTAAACTCGATACTGCAAGATCTTATGTGATTTGATAGCTTCGCATTCATTTGTCTCTTGAGCTTTTGCATCTGAAAATGGTTTGAGTATGAAAAATCTTAAATGTGTGATGTTAGTCCAAGCCCCGGGATTTGAGTTAAGATCTAGCCTTGGGTGTTTGGGAGTTAAGCTACTAATTAATGGGGTAGAGTTCCTAGCAAATTTGATCATTCTAGATACCCAAGTTTTAGATGTTATTCTCGGTATGGACTGGTTGTCCAAGCATAAGATAGTATTGGATTGCGGTCGAAGGATTGTATCCATTGAGAGCCCTTGAGGAGAGAAAGTGGAATTCCAAGCGATAGTAGTTTGTGATGGTCAATTAATGGTTAATAGTGTGAAAGTCGTCAGCATAGAAGATGTGCCAGTGGTCAGGGAATACCCAGATGTATTTCCAGAGGATCTATCGGGAATGCCGCCAGACCGTGACATCAAGTTTGTCATTGAGTTAGCACCTGAAACAGCACCGGTAGCAAAAAGACCCTATCGGATGCCTACCAATGAGTTGATAGAAATGAAGAAACAGATCGAGGAATTATTGGAGAAAAGTTTTATAAGGCCAAGTTTCGTCACCATGGGGAGCGCCAGTTTTGTTTGTCAGGAAAAAGAATGGAAGCCTTAGAATGTGTATCGATTATAGAGCACTTAATGAAGTGACGGTTAAGAACAAGTACCCGTTGCCAAGAATTAATGATCTTTTTGACCAGTTAAGAGGAGCTGGAGTGTTTTCAAAGGTTGATCTTCGTTCAGGATAACACCAATTGAAGATTCGAGCGGAAGATGTTCTCTATAAGATATGGACATTATGAGTTTATGATCATATCTTTTGGATTGACCAATGCTCCGGCATATTTCATGAACATGATGAATAAGGTCTTCATGGAATACTTGGACAAATTTGTTATCGTGTTCATAGATGACATTTTGGTGTATTCAAAAACCGAAGCAGAGCATGCAAATCATGTGAGTCTAGTTTAGATAAGCTGCGTGAGCAACAGCTATATGCTAAATTCAGTAAGTGTGAGTTTTGGAAGGAAAAGGTGGAGTTTCTCGGTCATGTTATGACTGCAGAAGCAGAGCATGCAAAAGGTAAAGTGGAAGCAGTGCTGCATTGGGAGCCACCAAAGTCTGTTTCTCAGATCCGTAGTTTTTTGGGAATGGCAGGATATTATCGCCGATTCATAGAGGGATTTTCGACGACTGCGAGACCTCTTACGCAGTTGCTGAAAAAGGAAAAGAAATTTGCTTGGACACCAGAATGTGAAGAGAGTTTTGAGGAATTAAAGAAGCGTCTGACGACAGCCCCAGTGTTGGTATTACCTGATGTCCAGAACAGCTTTGACATATACTGTGATGCGCCAAGATAGGGTCTTGGATGCGTGTTGATGCAAGAGGGTAAAGTGGTCGCATATGCGTCAAGGAAGTTAAGACCGCATGAAGTAAATTATCCTACGCATGATTTCGAATTGGCTGCCGTGGTGCATGCCTTGAAATTGTGGCGTCATTATCTCATTGGAAATAGATGTGAGGTATATACGGACCACAAGAGCTTAAAATATATTTTCACTCAGTCGGATCTTAACATGAGGCAAAGGAGATGGTTGGAATTGATAAAGGATTATAATGTTGGAATTCACTACCATCCGGGAAAGGCGAATGTGGTAGCTGATGCCTTAAATCGCAAAAGCTACATCGCGAACATGATGGTACAACAAGAACAGTCAGAACTGTGCAAAGAATTACAAAGATTAAAGCTGGAAGTAGTTCCGGAGGGATTCGTAGCTGCTTCGAAAGTAAAGCCAACGTGATGAAGACCCAACCTGCTGTTGAGCAAAGGTGGCCCAATATTTCACGGTACAACTTCATGACGCTGGCACTCAAACGGCAAAAGAGCCAATTCAAAAGCGAGAAACTGGTCACACAAACCGCGATCAACACAAGAACGCAAATTTAGTGGAGGAATCGTATAGATTCAGTGGACAATCACAAGAACATGTCGTTCTTGACTTGCACCAACACTAACAAACCCAAGAATGGGAAGAACTTATCAAGAACACATGGAATTTGCGCCACAAACAACCATGGCTTATGCTGTCTATTTCTGATTATCCAAAAGTCCATTCCAGATGGAAATACATAAATATTTATACTAGGAACATCCCTCCTAGCTTAGGTGTGAAACTATACAAGAAACTAAAGGAGTTTTCTTGGGTAGATAAAATGTTCAATGCCTTGGAAGTTGGACAGCAAGATATGGTCTCGCGCAGCTTTTCACAGCCTGTGCAACTCCCACCAAAACAGTCATAACTCCCACCTTGGAAGTCCAAATGATGCACGGTTTGAAATGCTAGAAACTAGACTTCAATATCTTTCCATCCATATAGCCCAAGGATATGTTACTTTTGGTGATTAGCAGCAGCATCATGATCAATTTGATGGACAGATTTGAGTGAACCAGCCTTGCTCATGTAACTCTTCTTTGCCTTCCATTCCAATGGATCGCTGTCAATAATTCTAACAAATATGGATCCAAATAGAATTCCTTCTCAGGTGACATATTTCCAAAAGAAAGGGATATTACTCCTTGTGGATGGATGACCAAGTCACCTTTCTTCTCTCCAAGGTTTGCATTCCAATTCTCAGCCTGTAGCACATTATCAACACAACCTGCATCGGTCTTGTGACTCACTTGCACTTTAGCAGCAGCAAAACAAGTAATGTGATTATTTGTAGACTTAGAGTCATGAGACGATACAATAATAGAGGATATATCCGCATCATCCCCTCCCTCTTCAAGCGAAACCGTCCTCGGTTTCGAGTTGTTCTTCAAAACACTCTTTAGCTTAGTGAGGATGTCACAATGAATATCATTCCAACTTTTGGGCAGCAAAGAAACAAACACCCCTCGATGCATAAATGTATAGCGGTTAGTCCTCCCTTGGTGCGTAACATTCCGGTCAAATTGCCATGTACGCCCCAAAAGAATTTGACTAGCATGCATTGCAACGACATCGCACTCCACCTTGTCTTCATATCCATCGATGGAAAATGGTACATGCACCTTATGGGTCACCTTGAGCTTACCAACATTATGAAACCACTTCATGTAATATAGCTTTGGGTGGCGCTGTGTGGTCAATTTCAAAGCATCAACCACATCCTTGCTAATCACATTATTGTAGCTTCCTCCATCTATCACAAGCTTACACCGTTTTCCCTTGATCTTGCATTCGGTTTGGAAAATAGCACGTCGTTGTCCCTTCTCCACAATTGGAGCACTATCACGATCCACCTTCTGAGCCATCAAACATTGTCCATCTTCAGGGTCACAATGAACCACATCATCATGTTCTTCACCTCCCATATCTGATTTCTCACTTGCATCACTCTCTGAAACATACTTTCCATCGGTGGTAAGCATTACTACCTTTAAATTTGGGCAATCTTTCATCATGTGTCCCCTGCCCTTGCACTTGAAGCACTCAATATTCCGAGTTCTAGCGGTAGAGAAGGCACCAGAATCAGCTTTGGAATAATCCTTGCTTGCTGTCCCTACTGCTCTTGATGCTTCTTTCGGAGATGATCCACTTGGTTTAGTTGACGCAACCATCATAGATGAAGAACCACCTTCGCTAACATGCTGTGATGAGCGCCGCCAACCACTAGAAGTGACACGTCCATGACGCACAACAGATTTGTGTGCGTCTTTCAACCATAGTTCCGCACGCTGTGCTTGATGAAGTAGCTCTTGTACATTATTGAATTGCATTAAATCAACACGGTTTCGCACATCCTCATTCAGCCCTTCAAAGAACCTTGTCATGGTGGCATCCGCGGACTCACGAATAGCTGTATGGATCATGAGTATTTGCATTTCTTGATAGTACTCATCAACAGATTTATCACCTTGATATAGCTGCCTCAACTTTGTGTGCAACGTTCGAGTGTAGTACTCTAGTACAAAGCGAGAATGCATGATTCTCTTCATCTCCTCCCAAGTACATGGACGCTCCCCTGCACGATTCAATTGATCTCACCAAATAATAGCATATTTGGTGAACTCAATGGAAGCAACACGAACCTTCTTTTCTTCGGAGTAGCGATGGTTGTCAAAAATTTGATTGACTCGCATCTCCCACTCCAAATATTCCTCCGGATCAGCACGCCCCTTGAACTCCGGTATGGTGATTCTTACATGACCAATACCATCCACCTCACAATCAACACCTCTCCTATGAATTCCACCATGTCTAGCACCTTGACGGTCATTGTGATTATGTCGATTACGACGAAAATCAGATCGAGCTTCAGATATGTTGTCCTCCAAATCAGTTCCAATGTCCCGTTCATCGCTGCAATGTGAGCTAGCACGTCGACCGCGAACATGTGCTTGCTGCCTCGGTGCGTCATCTCCTTGTTGTGGCAGTAGCATCTCTTCCAAACGGCGAAGATTGGCATTGACATCATTGAACCCATCTGTGATGCGGGTGTGCATCAAGTTCAGCTCACCACGAAGCTGACTCTCCCGCTCATGGTAGAAGACCGACGCGGCCTCAAACTGAGCACGCGTAGCAGTGGGAAGATTGGGGTTAATTGGCAGCTGCTCCTCAATAATTTCATCATTTTCTCCAACGTGATGGTTTGCCCCCGACATTGTTGCAAGTAATCTGAAATCAGCCACAAGAATTCCTACGTATCGTGAGCAACGAAAGCTCTGATACCAGATGATGAAGACCCAACCTGCTGTTGAGCAAAGGTGGCCCAATCTTTCACGGTACAACGACGATAGCCGTGGCCTTTCGCACTCAAGCGGCAAAGAGCCAATTCAAAAGCGAGAAACTGGTCACACAAACCGCGATCAACACAAGAATGCGAATTGAGTGGAGGAATCGTATAGATTCAGTGGACAATCACAAGAACATGCCGTTCTTGACTTGCACCAACACTAACAAACCCAAGAACGGGAAGAACTTATCAAGAACACATGGTATTTGCGCCACAAACAACCATGGCTTATGCTGTCTATTTCTGATTATCCGAAAGTCCATTCCAGATGGAAATACATAAGTATTAATACTAGGAACATCCCTCCTAGCTTAGGTGTGAAACTATAGAAGAAACTAAAGGAGTTTTCTTTGGTAGATAAAAGGTTCAATGCCTTGGAAGTTGGACAGCAAGATATGGTCTCGCGCAGCTTTTGACAGCCTGTGCAACTCCCACCAAAACAGTCATAACTCCCACCTTGGAAGTCCAAATGATGCACGGTTTGAAATGCTAGAAACTAGACTTCAATATCTTTCCATCCATATAGCCCAAGGATATGTTACTTGTGGTGATTAGCAGCAGCATCATGATCAAATTGATGGACAGATTTGAGTGAACCAGCCTTGCTCATGTAACTCTTCTTTTGCCTTCCATTCCAATGGATCGCTGTCAATAATTCTAACAAATATGGATCCAAATAGAATTCCTTTCTCAGGTGACATATTTCCAAAAGAAAGGGATATTACTCCTTGTGGATGGATGACCAAGTCACCTTTCTTCTCTCCAAGGTTTGCATTCCAATTCTCAGCCTGTAGCACATTATCAACACAACCTGCATCGGTCTTGTGACTCACTTGCACTTTAGCAGCAGCAAAACAAGTAATGTGATTATTTGTAGACTTAGAGTCATGAGACGATACAACAATAGAGGATATATCCGCATCACAACGCTTGAGGATCAGATTCGGGAAGGACAAAAAGTTGATGAGAAAGTCAACCGAATCAAAGCTAAAAAGGATGAAGGATAAGCAGTGGATTTTACTGTGGATGACCGGGGTACCATGTGGTTCAAAGGTCGAATCTGTGTGCCACACAGACTAGAGCTTAAGCAGTTGATTTTGGAAGTGTCTCACGATTCCAAGTATTCAATCCATCCGGGAAGCGCCAAGATGTACCAGGACATAAGGAAGAGGTTTTGGTGGTGAATATGAAGTGCAAGGTCGCTAAGCATGTTGCCTTGTGTGATATATGCCAGAGAGTTAAGGAAATACACCAGAGACCAGCAGGTTTGCTGCAGCCGTTAAAAGTTTCAGAATGGAAATGGGATGAAATCGGGATGGATTTTATTACCGGTTTACCAAAGACCCAAAGTGGGTATGATTCTATATGGGTCATCGTGGATCGATTGACCAAAGTTGCTCACTTCATTCCGGTTAAGACAACTTACTCAGGGGACCGGTTAGCAGAGTTATACATGGCCAGAATTGTGTGTTTGCATGGTGTGCCTAAGAAAATAGTGTCAGACAGAGGTACTCAGTTCACCTCGAGATTCTGGGATAAATTGCATGAAGCTATGGGAACGCGATTGAACTTCAAGATCTGACATATCATCCATGAGACCGATGGTCGATGAAAGAGTAAATCAGATTCTGGAAGATATGTTAAAAGCTTGCACTTTAGCCTACACTACTTCATGGGACAAATGTTTACCGTATGTAGAGTTCAGTTATAACAACAGTTACCAGGCTAGTTTGCAGATGTCGCCATTTGAAGGTTTATATGGTCGTGCCTGTTGTACCCTGTTGAATTGGAATGAGACAGGAGAGCGTATGATATTTGGACCTAATATTCTCAAGGAAGCTGAAGAGCAAGTTGCTATGATAAGAGAGAGGTTGAAAATCGTGTAGTCAAGGCAAAAGAGTTATGCTGATAATCGCCGTCATGATTTGAGTTTTGAGCCCGACGATTTTGTGTATCTTAGAGTTACCCCTCTGAAAGGAGTTAAAAGGTTTCACGCTAAAGGAAAGCTTGCCACAAGATATATTGGACCGTTCAAGATTTTGAGCCGTCGAGGGGAGCTTGTTTATCAGTTGGAATTACCGCAGTCGCTGGCAAGTGTGCATGATGTGTTCAATGTGTCACAACTCAAGAAGTGTCTTTGGGTGCCAGCGGAGTAGACGCCTTTAGAAGATATTGAGTTGCAGAAGAATTTGACCTACAAGGAGCAACCAATGAAAATTTTGGATATTGTGAAGCGCAATAACAGGAACAAGTCAGTTCGCTTTTGCAGAGTTCAGTGGAGCAACCATTCTGAGAATGAGGCAACCTGGGAACGTGAAGAGGACCTGAAGTCATAATTTCCAAACCTATTCTCTAGTTAGCCCTGAATCTCGGGGTCGAGATTCTGTTAGGGGGGAGGTTTGTAACAACCCAATTTTTGCATTAAGTGTTATTTTATTATCATTTGTGCAATGTGTGATTTATTTAGATTTTTCTGGATTTATTGGAATTTATTTTGAAAATTAAGTATTTAGCCTCTTTGAGAAAACTATTTAATTATTTGCAAAGTTAAAATAAAGTTTTGCCCAAAATATTTTATTTGAGCTCAGAATGTCTCAAAGTATTTATGAGATTCTTCTGGGGATTTTACTGATATTTTAATTGCATTAAATAAATTAATCCAATTTTGGGAATTATTTTGAATCAAAAAGCTTTAGAAAATTAGGTGAGCGATCTTGGGCGAAGCCCGACCTTTGTCTTGCGTCTGACCCGTCGTCTTTGCGCCCAATCGGCCCGTGTTCCCTTGTTGTTGGCTGCGGTCGTTGGATCTTCATCGCGCGGTCTTCATCAAGCCGCGTCAGCCGTTGGATCGCGAATGAGCGCTCGAGATTTGAAGATGAAGTCGGGAGACCCTAGCGCCTGCGAGCCGTTGGATCAAGATCATGCGGTAGAGATCATGCCACATCTCGATAAGCGTGTTAAGGTGCTCGGGTATCTGTAGCCGTTGGATTTAGATCTGACCGTCGAGTCAATGCCACGTGGGCACAGATCGGTGGCCGTCGGATCGTCGCACGGATGCGTGACGCGTGTCGGTGCGGAAACCGAAGCATCATGCACCGGGTTCACGGTGGACCAGAGGAGGTTTGTGGACCGGGTATGTGCGCCGAGGCGACGTGTCAGCCAGTGATTGGTCCACGTGTCGCTTGCGCAATAAAACGAGTTTTCTATATAAAAATAATTCGGGAAAATCGGAAATTCTAATTTCTGTATTTTCAGTATTTATTCAAACTTCAAAAGGCCATATCTTTTGCATTTTAACTCGAATTTGAGTGATTCAAATTTCTAAACAAATTTAAAATCAAGATATATTTATTGGTGAATTTTATTTTATTTTTGGAGTTTGTTTGCTCTCTGTTTTGGTGTTTATTTACCATTTTTGCATCGTTTCGTGTAGACGTTGAACTGCTAGGTGATCCGGAGGAATATTCGTCGCTTCAAGACCCAAGCTCAGAGTAAGACCAGTACCTACTCCAAGGCAAGTTGTGCTTTGACCATGTTGCACATGATTTTGCAAAATTGCTATTTTGCCTCTTAAATTTATGCATGAAATTTTATGTGGACCAATGATTTCAATTAATCTGGGAAATTGATAATATGCCTATTTGCATTAAGACCACCTTGTCAATTATATGCCATGATCTTGTTGTTACCCTAGGATGGTCAGTTAATAGTTGGTAAATATTGATAATCAACATGGGCTAGTTAGACCATCATAGATTGCTTAGCCATGCCACATCATCACATGTGTCCGAATGTTGCTACTTAATCTTGACTAATGGAATATGGAACAATGTTTATGAATTGGTGTATCATGTGTTGTCACACAGTGATATTAAGTTGTCGTGGCGAGGAGGTCACACAACTAGATTGAAATGTTGGTGGCACGTTGTGCATGGTAATCAACTGGGGTGGTAATGATTTAGATTGGGGTAAGTGGCAAGGGGCAGTGTGCCAAGGTGGTCCAGGATTGGCAGGGGTATGTGGAAGTCTTGCCTTAATCACTTTAAGGACTTAACCTTGCAAGCCTTTGACCTGAGTCTTTCTTGCAACCACATGTCTAGAATGGGATAGCCTAGCTGAATAATTTGTGAAGCCTAGATTTCGGTACTGTTGTGGTGAATAGTGAGTCCCGGGTTTACGGTTTAACTCACATGGCGCAAGAGGGGGGCCCTGTTGTGGTGGTTTAACCCTTCAGTGTTGAAACCTTAGCGAGCAGTACAGGGTCTAGGTGTAGCATTGTAAAGGCTTTGTGGTGATCACTCGCATTGGTGGTGTTTGGTTGTATCGTGTGGGTAAAGTGCATAACCTCTGCAGAGTGTACAAACTATTCGAATAGCTGTGCCCACGGTATTGGGCAATGCTCGGGAATTCTGATTAAGGGTTAGACTTTATTCAAATGAAAAGCTGGATGGGATGGCGGGATTGCCACAGAGTAAATGGAACTTGACTTAGGATTGGAAATCTGATTTACTTGTAATCTGAGTCTATTAATTACATTATTTGTTTCTGCTTTTTCAATCTATTCTTGTATTCTTGGTAAATGCCGCTTTATTGCAAAATAGCCATATTAGCCATTCCTTTGGATTAAGCCAAGCATATAGAATATTAGACTTGCATTGTTGTGCACAACTTGTTGAGTGCTTTATGTACTCACCCCAACAACAACAACCGGAAGAGGAAGAATCTCGCCTTTCGTGGAGGAGGATTATCGGATCACGAATGCTTAGGGTCCGAGCCTCGTTAGTTACTGCGTGAATCGGGAGTCGCTACGCTTATTTATTTTTCGCTTGTTGCTTAATTGCTATTTCTTAGTTAAACCACATGTGGCACTAATCATGTAAGACAACGATTATTATTAATTATTGAAGTTATGCTATATTCCGCTGTGTATGACTGTGATAGCATCTATGTTGAGCCTGTGTGCACTAGCGTGATCCTGGACTAGTGCGATATACACAGAGGGTCCGGATTTACATATTCGGGTCCCGACACTATACTTGAAAACTCATGGAATATCGACCAGTTGAGAAAATTTCATACATGAATGAAGAAGACATTGCATTGCACCTAAAATTCAGGTAAGTATGATTTCATTACATTTTTTACTAACAAAAACTATCCTATTACATCTTAAGGTAGGTACACTATTACTACTTATCCCCGAAGGCATCACGCCGCCACCCCTCCATCTACGGGGACCAGAAAAGGATGGTCCCCGACCAGTTGATGGGAAAGTAGACCTCCGAGCACCGCGATGGCTTGGATGGCGAGCAAGCGCAGGGCCGATGAAGCTGTCTTGAGCTTCACCACCTTCCCCAGTGTTGGCGGCTTCACCTTCTTCTCCTCGTGTGTCGGCGGTGGCATCTGCTCTCGTGAAGGGAGAAGAGGTGACATCGTCTCCTTCGGCGATGACCCTCAGCTTGCTACTGACTTCATCCTCCTCTTTCGGCCAAACCTTCTTCTCAATAGTCTCCCAATCAATCTTGTCCTCATCGGAGATGATGATCCTCCTCGGAGAAACTACGGCTAGCGACGTAGGGGGAGGGGATTCGCCAAGGATGATCAAAGAGGGAGGCGACGATGGAGGAGAAGCCATGGATGCGGTGGAAGGACTAAGGCACTGTGAGCAAAGGACAAGAGAAAAGATGAGTCATGACAGGCGACTATAGGTCCGTCTATTAATAGCTCAGGGAACAAGTCGCACTATAACCCCAATCCACGAGACGTCGGTCGGGCGTTCATACAAATGCGCAAACCAAAAGACTCCACTTCATGGTGCGCCGCGTGGAAGCTGAAAGACGCGAAAAACTATAACGGAGTGGAGACGAGACCTCTAGTCAATTCTACATGCGCTACTTGGCAAGTTCTTGTTTGCTACATAGTCTAAGTCACATGGTCGATAAAGGCTTGCAAACATCGTGTAGTGTTCTGCTCAATGTATATAGCGTTTATGTCGTGTATGGCCTCTCTGAGTGTACGCTCGAGAGCTAAGTCATTTAACGAAAGTTTTGTCTAGCATTGTGTGCAGATATATAAAGGCATGTGTTTAACCACGAAGCTGCTTACTGAGGGTCTATGAGTGCTAAAATCAGGTTTGCATCTACTCGTGCTACTCTATTTCATCGATACGTAAATAGTAGACAAAGCATGATGGAGAAGAAGATTAATTGGTATTGTCATTAAAGACCACGGTAACAAGAAAAGTGTCGATCTTTACATCGGCATGGTTAGACCAAAGGACCTTGGTTAGCGTCATCATTGCCAAGTGATAGCTCCAATCTGTCCACGAACCTCTTGGCAAGGTCTGCGAAGGACTCGACGTGGTCGGCAGCTTCGTTCGCCTCACACGAGAATCCTTCGTCAAGTCCTGAGGAGTCTAGGTCCGGATGATGGTTCTTCACCATGCCAAGCATGTACGAGGTTCCAAGACGAGTCGAGGAGGTCATGTGCTCGAGTGTCTTCGATTGCAGAGTGGCAAATGCCGCATCTGCTGCAGCCTTTTCGACCTCGACTACCATCTTGTCCGCCTTTGCCTTGTCCCGATTGTTTTTGGCTTCGGCCAGTGCAGCTTCTACAGCAGTTTTTTTAGCCATCAATTCCTCTTCCCGTTTTGCAGCCTCAGCCTGAGTAGCCTTCAGTTGGGCCCTAAGCGCGTCTAGCTCGACATTCTAAATTTTCAGTATTTGATCGTGGGAAGTCATGAGCCGCTCGGTCTGCTGGTGGGCTTGATCATAGAAGGCTTTGGCCTCAAGCAAGGTGTTGGCCGCATGCTACGATATGAAGTCAGAAGTGTCAAAAATAGAGCGAGGGGAACAGTGAAACGAAGGACAGAGGGTTTCATGTTTACATACCTCGATCTGGAGTTTTAGAACAGACCATAACACCAGAGATGCTGAAGAAGCTAGAAGGTCTTGGACGGTCACTGTTGCAGATTTGCTAGTACGCTTAGCAGGATCCTCCAGATGAGGAACTGCGATGGTGCTAGCCATGCTGAAGGAGAATGATGTCACCACGGTAGCTTTGTTCATAGCACCGCTGGGCGCACCCTTTCTGCAAAATATAAGAGGGGCTATTTGCCTAAACACCTCTAACGAAATCAAAGAGAGAGTTTATGAGGAGAAAGGGAGGATAACTCACCTCGCCAGTCGAATTTTCTCATGCACATTCGTCAGGATCGGCTTGACTCTGGCGGTTGTTTTTTCAATTGGTGCGGCCGGTGGAGGACACGATGCTGGCAGGTCAGTGGCCGACGGGGTAATCTGCAAAGCAAGCGATTGTTGTGAGCGGAAGTTCGCTAATATAGGAGATATTGCTCGATAGCAATGATACCTGTTTGACTAGTCTGGTCGATGGAGATCCCTCTGGAGGAGACATCTGTGGAGGAGTCATCGACCTCTATGTATCGACCCCCCAAGCGGCTCGCTAATCATCTAGCATTTCTTGAATTATATCTGGAGCGATCTCATAGCACCCACGTGAGCGATTGAAGGATACCTGGTCAGATGGACGTGCTGACGAAGTTAGAGCCTATTTGATAGGTCGATGGAGTGCTGGAGACACCGACCTCCTCGATTTAGGAGATTCAGCCATCTCTTGAGTCATTTCGCCTCCATTTGGGTCAATGACAGGTGCCAGATCATCCAAAGAAGGTTCGAAGTCGGCATGGACGTCGTCATCTAGGCTGATGGCTCCCTCGATTGGCTCACTGACAGCATCATCGAACTTGGCCTCCTGAGAAGATGTTAGGTCAAAGTAGACAACAGATGCACGAGTGATGCGAAGATGTCTCTGGCGGAACACTCACCTCTGGCCGGGGATTGGCAAGCGAGTAAGATTCGGTGTCGCAAGCGCCAGGTTTCGAGCTTTAGAACATCTTGCTCAGCCTAGAGGAGATGTCAGAGTCTGGCAGATCTGGCAAAAAGCAGGTCAATTCGCTACTCATCGACTAAAGTAAGGAAAACAAAAGTATTGCAAGTGCTTATTTTCAGGATTGTCCCTGGTAGCGTCATCGACTCTGGAGTAGCCGCAAGTGAGGTGATCTATGCACTTCAGCGGACTCGAACAACGCGTGAGGAAGTCCCTAGCAATGTGCCACCCAGTCAACCCGATTTTCCTTAGCTCCTCGATCTTCCGAACATAATAAGAAGTTTGAGCAGTCGCGGGAGGGACCCTCGTCCAGTGGTCAATTGGATGAAGTAAGAGTGGCTGATAAGCTATGAGGTAATTCACCATGTCCGCAGAGGTGATGTAAAACCACCATTTCTTCCAGTCTGACTGCCAGGAAGAGGTAATGGGGACAGAAATACAGGAGTTTGACATGCTACTGCGGAGGTGAAATCCGACATCCCCAACAGCTGTGTTCTTCATCGCCCTTTTCAGATTATAGAAGTGGAGGAATAGGTTGAGAATTGGACTGATGCTAGGAAAGCCTCACAAAGGTGGACGAACAAGCTGAGCATTGTGATTGAATTGAGGCTCAAGTGCAAAAGCTGAATCTGATAGAGCTCAAGAACCGAGAGCAAAAATAGAGAAGGGGGAAAGCTTAGCTGTGGGCACCCGGAAACACGAATCGATCCTCGCTCGTGCGTTGGACTCAGAGGTGACACCCATACTCCACTTAAGTGTATGATCACTGTCACCGAAAAGTCCCGTGCACGAAGTATTAACCAGATGGCCCTCACTCAAGAAAATATGAGCCACCTAGTTGCACCGTACACACTTACGCAACCAAGGGAGTTTCGATTCCATTTCGAACAACCATACCGGGATTGAAAACAACTCATCCAAGCATAGCACTCGTCGTCCGTCTCAGAACCTTGGTACCGCCCACACTCACCAAGGGGAGAGCGAGCAATAGTCAAAGAACGACGACCACTCGAGTTTATGCATTAGATGGTTGAAAACAATTCCAGGTACCCGGATATGTGTCTAGTGCTAGTTCCCAAGATCAATGCCTAGCACGCACATATCCCGCATTCGAGATGTATCGCAACACATACACACAAGGCTAAGTAGTTGGCATAGCATAAACATAAACTAGAAACTAATACAACTACTTAATATTACAAGTAGTGGCCGACCGGCCAAATATTACAAGCCAAAAGTAAATTGCAGCGGAGAACAAACATATACCAAAATGAGGACAGTGGTATGCCCATCCGATAACCCATAGGCAACCGACATGGAAAAGCCCAAGTTCATCCATCAACATAATCGTCGAACCCCGAAGTAAAGTACGTGTCGTCGGGACAATCTTCCATGCCATCGTCTATATTGTTTAGATTAAGCAACCGTGAGTACACGTATGTACTCGCAAGACTTTAGTGTAAGGAAATATGTTAAATGCAGGCTAGAACAAGGATTACAAGTTTCTACACTAGTCTCATTTCAGCATAAAGCAGATTTTGTTTAACAAGTGAATGTTGCATAAAACTGTAACGGAATTGTAAAGAGCATTTAATAAGAAGCTAATAACAGTAAGTACAGTTCATATCCATCATTCCACAGCCCTCCTTGGCTGTGAATAGCGAATAAAAACAACCATCCTTGGCTCCCAAAGTTTTCTATACCAACCCAACACCGTTCCCAAACGTTTTGGCAAAAACAATGACTATACTTGAAATTATTTTCCCAAGCTGCTCATGACCGCGAGCAAGACTAATTAATTAGATTTTAATCTCTGTAGAGAGTGCACACTTTACCCACATGACACATTCTAGCAATCATGTCAACCATGCCACGCGATACGTATCGTACCTGATTTGCTAGACTGTGACGAAACCGTTCAACTAGTTAAAGCTTAGCCTTGCACCAGTGACAGTGATGTTAAACCCTTGCCATGGTCTGGAGACCTGGACCAACACGTGCTGTGCTAGACGATGGTATATCCCCATCGGGTCCGCTCCACATGGCAAGGCATTCACCGTTGTATTGGAATGCTTGGGCCCCAACACCTCGGTGAAGGGAGCACCTAGAACGACACCAGCCCTTCGGATCGTCCATACTACTTCGGCCTACCAAAATGCAAGGTTAAACTTCAACTAATCTAGCGAGTTTAGGCTATCCATACTAGCACATGTGGTTGCACCAAATTACTTAGGTGATAGCATCAAGTTCGGTCCTTAACTGACCCAGGCGAGAATCTCCCCCTATCTACGCGTGAGGTCCTTTTCACGCCTTAAGTTAAGTAATAACTCGCCCGCGTCTAAATCACAAGTTTGAGTTGGATTTTTATCAAATTAAGTGGAAACCATACCGTGGTTCCATCCATTTAAAATAAAGTTTGCTCAAAGTAGTTGAAATGTGTCCCATCAATTAAAAGTCGTTCTAGTGAGCAAGTCTAAGCAAGTACATTAGTTATTTTGCAAGTATTACCCAAGTGACATTAAGTATTGTCTAACCCAATACTAGGTTACAATGGCAGGTAATCAAATGACAAGGTAAATGTAAGGACCCGAATCCACTGATTCGAACCCACTGTGTTTACCGCACTAGTCCCAGGATCAACGCTAGTGCACACAGCTCAACATTGGTACATATCACATCATACTCAACGATAATAGAAATAATAGTTCATTTATTGATATAGCTAAATGTATGATCTTATGACCAACTTACATCATTAAGCCACGCAAGGCAAGACTGGTAATATAAGCTAATAATTAAGCAGCGGACAGTAGAAAACGTAGATAGCTCATCAGTTCACCACAGGCAACCGACAAGGCTCGGACCCTAATGACTCGTGTCTTCCTAGACTTCCTCTTCCAACACAGGTGTAGATTCTTCAACTGTTGATTATTGTTGTTTTGCAAGGGTGAGTACTTAAGCACTCAACAAGTTGTGCACAGAATGCAATTCTATGTAACTATATGTAAGGCTTATTCCAATGGGTAGGCTATCATGGCTATTTTGCAATAGGCGAGCATTTATGAACAAATATAATAAATAGATTGTAAAGCGTAAAACAAATAGCAATAATAAATAGATTCAGTATTTCTCAAGTAAACCAAGTTTCCAATCCTAAGTCAATTTCCATCTTCCACATGGCATTCCGCCATCCCAACCAAATTATCCAATTAATTAAGCTAACCCTTAACTGTAATTCCCGAGCATTGCTCAATACCGCGAGCACGGTTATCCGAATAGTTTCACACTCCGCAGAGGTTATGCACTTTACCCACGTGATACAACCGAACACCACCAAGGCGAGTGATTATAACAAAGCCTTTACAATGCGCTGGCTTAACCCGATACTACCCGCTAAGGTTTCAACACTGGTGGGACTGGTTACCACATCCGGGCCCCCCCTCTTGCGCCATGTGAATTACTCCATAACTCGGGAACTCACACCGACCACGATAGTACCAAAATTAAGACATTGCAAATTACTCAGCTAGGCTGGCCCATACCAGACATGTGGTTGCATGATTGACTCAAGTCAAAGGCTTGCAAGGTTAAGTCCTTAGTGTGATCAAGGCAAGACATCCACATACCCTCTGCCCATCGGGCCCACCTTGGCATACTAACCCCTTGTCACTTGCCCCAATCTAAGTGATTATCACCCAGTTGATTACCAAGCACCACGTGCCATCAACAGTTTAACATCGTTGCGTGACATGACTCGCCACAACAACTCAATCTCATCGTGTGATCCCACATGACACACAAGTTCATAACATTGTTCCATATTCCATTAATCAAGATTATTATCAATGATTCTGACACATGTGATGACGTGGCATGGCTAAGCAACTAGTACGGACTAATCCTCCAATGTTGATCATAATTATTAACCAACTATATTTAACCAATCTAGGGTGACAATGGATCATGGCATACAATGACAAGGTAGGGTATAGATCAATCTGGTATATTAGCTAAGCCAAATCTAATTTGAAACAATTGTATATTTGAAATATATGCAATAGGGTAAAACGAATATAGCAATTTTATAAACATGGGTTCAACATGATCAAAGCACAACTTGCCTTGGAATAGGTCTGAATGGTTCTAGAACTTGCTCTTGAGTTCTTTGGATCTTCCTCGAGCGTCGCACAATTCAACGCCTCTCTGCGTCAAGAAGAAAAGAAAATAAATACCAAAACAAAGAGCAAATGAACTCCAAAAACCAAATAAAATTCACCATTAAATATATCTCAATTTTAAAATTTTTTAGAAATTTGATTCACTCAAATCCAAGTTAAATTGCAAAAGATATAGCCTTTTGAAGTTTGAAATAAATACTGAAATTGCAAAAATAAGAAAATCGAATTATGATTTTTTTCAAATCGAAAACAGATTATTGCGTCATCATGGCGCACGACGACGTCCACAGCGCGCGACCAATCGAGCTTGCCACGTGGTTCCGGTGCATAGACCCGGTCCACGGCGTCGGGTCGGTTCACCGCAGACGCGGTCCATGGCGCATCGACCTCTGCGCCCGCCACACGTCGGCTCCCAATTGGTTGCGGCGGGGGCGTGATCTGGCGCACTCAGACCCCATCGAACGGTTGCCGACCGAAGCACACGCGGCAAAATCTTGAGCGCGGGTTTTAGATCCAACGGACAGCGTTTAACAGAGGTTTTACGGCTTACCGAGACCACGCGGCTGAATCTGAGACGTCGAGCGATGATCCGACGGTCCGAAGCTTCTCCCGCTGCTAATGGCGTCGCCGAGATGAAACCCGCCGGCGAGGAAGATGACGACACTCCACGAGGCGCTCCGGCGAGCTCTGGACGACGAAGCCTTGCGGTTCTGATGCGGTGCGGGACAAGCAACTCAACGCACCCGACGGCTCCTTAAATAGGCGTACGAGGGGCGTGCGGGCGGAGGACACAGACTCCGAGTCCACCGGAGACACGGCGGCGCGGCGGAAGAGTTCGAAACGGAGACGACAAACGGACACCCTACGATTTAAGATCAGCGGCCATGCCTCGCCGCAGCGTGGCACAATCAACGCCGATCCAAGGATCTAACGCCCGCGAGTCTAGGGTTTCCACGCGCCCCACGGTAGTCGGATAATGATCCAATAGCCAACGTCAAAAACTTCTAGAAATTTGGGCTGGCGGGCGCGCATGATGCTGGGCTGGCTCGCGAGGATGGGCTACTGACGACACTATTCCCTGGTTTTACCAGATTTAACATTGAAAATAATTCCAGAAATTCACTTAATTGATTTTAGGCAAATAAATAATCAGGAAAAATCCCAAAAAATTCTCAAAAATACCTTGAGACATCCTGGACTCAAATAAAATATTTTTGGCGACACTTTATTTTAACTTTGCACAAATTTAAATAGATTCGAACGAAAGGGCAATAAACTTGATTTAAAATTAATTCAAATAAATCCAGAAAAACCCAAATAAATTCCAGAAAATCATAAATGCACATTTAAGCAATAAAAACATAATTAGGCCAAATTTTGGGATGTTACAAACCTCCCCCCCTTAACAGAATCTCGACCCGAGATTCAGGGCTAGCGAGAGAATAGGTTCGGAAATTCTGACTTCAAATCTTCTTCTCGCTCCCAAGTTGCTTCACTTTCAGAATGATTGCTCCACTGAACTCTGCAAAAGTGAATAGACTTGTTTCTGGTCTTGTGCTCCATAACATCCAAAATTCTGACCGATTGCTCTTTGTAAGTCAAATCTTCTTGCAATTCTATTGCCTCCAACGGGGTTTGTTCTGCTGGCACTCTGAGACATTTCTTAAGCTGCGACACATGGAATACATCATGCACTCCTGCCAAAGACTGAGGCAACCCCAATTGGTAAGCTACTTCTCCTCGTCGGCTCAGAATCCTGAACGGACCAATATATCTTGGTGCAAGCTTCCCTTTAATGTGAAATCTTTGAACGCCCTTAAGAGGGGTAACTCTGAGATACACATAATCTTCTGGCTCAAAGCTCAAATCTCGACGACGGTTATCCGCGTAGCTTTTACATCTTGGTGTGCTATCTTCAACCTTTCTCTCATCATTGCGACTTGATTTTCGGCTTCCTCGAGAATATCTGGCCCGAAAACCAAACGCTCTCCTGTTTCATTCCAATTTAACGGAGTACGACAAGCACGTCCATACAATGCCTCAAATGGTGACATCTGCAAGCTAGCTTGGTAACTATTATTATAACTGAACTCTGCATATAGCAAACATTTATCCCATGACGTAGCAAAAGCTAAAGCACAGGCTCTCAACATATCCTCTAAAATCTGATTTACTCTTTCAGTCTGACCATCTGTCTGTGGGTGATATGCCGTGCTAAAATTCAGACGGGTTCCCATTGCTTCGTGCAACTTATTCCAAAATCTCGAGGTAAATTGGGTACCTCTGTCCGACACAATCTTCTTGGGCACTCCATGCAAACATACAATCCTTGACATGTACAATTCCGCTAGACGATCTCTGGAGTAAGTGGTCTTTACCGGGATAAAATGAGTGACCTTCGTTAGACGATCCACAATAACCCAAATGGAATCGTAATCTCTCTGAGTTTTAGGTAAACCGGTGATAAAGTCCATTCCGATTTCCTCCCACTTCCATTCCGGGATTTTCAACGGCTGCAACAAACCAGCGGGTCTTTGATGCATGGCCTTTACTCTCTGACATACGTCACATAGAGCAACATGCTCAGCTACTTCACGCTTCATAATAGGCCACCAAAATCTCTCCTTCAAATCCTGGTACATCTTAGCACTTCCTGGATGAATCGAGTACTTAGAATCGTGAGCTTCCTCAAGAATCAACTGTTTCAGTTCCTTTTTATCCGGCACACAAATTCGGCCTTTGAAGAACATGGTTCCTTGCTCATCCAGGGTGAAATCCACGTCTAGGCCTTCCTCCTTTTTAGCCTTGATCTTAGAAATTTTTTCGTCATCTTTCTGGCCTTCTCTAATCTGATCCTCCAGTGTTGGCTTCACTTCTAGTGCAGCTACCATTACTTGCGGAATGACTTCCAATCTTAGCTTCTGCAATTCCTTGCATAATTCTGGTTGATCCTCCATTGTTAATGTATTTGCGCTATGGCTCTTTCGGCTCAGAGCATATGCTACCACATTGGCTTTTTTGGGATGATAATGAATTCCCACGTTATAATATTTAATTAGCTCTAGCCACCTTCGCTGTCTCATATTCAGATCCGCTTGAGTGAATATGTATTTCAGGCTCTTATGGTCCGTATATATCTCACATCTATTTCCTATGAGATAATGATGCCATATCTTTAAAGCATGCACTACGGCAGCTAACTCCAAATCATGTGTTGGATAATTCACTTCATGCGGTCTTAACTGTCTTGACGCATAAGCAACGACTTTGCCTTCTTGCATTAACACGCACCCCAAGCCTTGCTTTGAAGCATCGCAATAAATATCAAATCCATTCTGCACGTCTGGCAACACTAATACCGGGGCTGTTGTTAAACGTTTCTTTAATTCCATGAAACTTTTCTCGCACTCTGGCGTCCATGCAAACTTCTTTTCTTTCTTCAACAACTGCGTAAGGGGTTTAGCAATTGTCGAGAATCCTTCTATGAACCGACGGTAATATCCCGCCATTCCCAGAAAACTACGGATCTGGGTAACAGACTTTGGTTGCTCCCAATGCAACACTGCGTCCACTTTGCTTGGGTCGACTGCAACTCCTTTAGTAGTCATTACATGACCAAGAAATTCCACTTTCTCCTTCCAAAACTCGCACTTGCTAAACTTAGCGTATAGCTGAGGTTCTCGCAGGCTCTCTAAAACCATCCTCAGATGTTCCGCATGTTCTTCCTCTGTCTTCGAGTAAACCAAGATATCGTCTATGAAGACTACAACAAACTTATCCAAATATTCCATGAAAACCTTATTCATCATGTTCATGAAATATGCCGGGGCATTTGTCAATCCAAATGACATGACTGTGAACTCATAATGTCCATATCGCGTAGAAAGCGCAGTCTTAGGCACATCCTCTGCTCGGATCTTCAGCGATGGTATCTCGAGCGAAGATCTATCTTGGAAAACTCGGCTCCTCTTAATTGATCAAATAAGTCGTCGATCACGGGCAGCGGATACTTATTCTTGATCGTTACTTCATTAAGTGCACGATAATCAATGCACATCCTAAGGCTTCCATCCTTCTTACGAACAAACAAAACCGGTGCTCCCATGGTGATGAACTTGGTCTAATGAAACCTTTCTCTTGCAATTCCTCAATCGCTTTTTCATTTCCACTAACTCGTCGGTAGGCATCGATATGGTCTCTTTGATATCGGTGCTGTCCCTGGCGCTAACTCGATAACAAACTCGATATCGCGATCAGCGGCGATCTGGCAAATCTTACGGAAACACGTCAGGGTATTCTCGACTCATGGCACATCTTCCATCTTGATGGCTTTCTGCTGTTGACCACTAAGCGCCCATCTCGAATCTGCGGTTGCTTGAAATTCTATTTTCTTGCCACTAGGGCCTTCCAAAGTTACAATCCTTGACCACAATCCAAAAGCGACCTTATGTTTGGACAGCCAATCCATTCAAGGATGGCGTCTAGGGATTGCGCATCTATCAAGATGAGATTCGCTAGAAATTCTATCCCATCTATAAGCAACTTAGCTCCCAAACACCCAAGGCTAGATTTAAGCTCAGATCCTGGGGCTTGGACTAAGAGCACACACTTAAGATTCACCACTTTAAATCCATTCTTGGTTGCAAAACTTTGAGAAACAAATGAATGCGAAGCTCCAGAATCAAACAAAACTGTAGCAGGTACTGAGTTAACCAGGAACTTACCCAGTACGACGTCTGTAGCTTCCCGAGCTCCATCTGCGGTGATGTGGTTGATCCTCCCACGCACTGTTGATTGCGGTGTTGCTCCAGCTTGACCTGGCGCACGATTTCCTCCTAAGGCTGGTGCCTTGGCAGTTGTTGTTCCCAAGTTGAAACGAACCGGCGTGATGCCTCCCTTCTATGGACACCTATTTGAAAAGTGCCCTGGCTCATTGCATGTGTAGCATGTTTTCACTGCGGACTGTTGACTCCCTCCTGGCGCATTGTTGCCCTGTGCCAGAGTCTGAAAGTTCTGATTGGCAGGGCGAGGTGCAGGGGTTGATGTCTTGTTCACAACTGGTGGTTGGAATCTAGCAAACTGCTGTGGTGACATTCTCAGACGTAGATGGTTTGGACGTCCACCCTGATTAATCATCAAGCGCTTACGGTTTTCACCCAACTCTTAGCGCTTATCCTCTAAGATCAAAGCCTTATTGACTAGCTCTTGAAAATATGGAAAATTGTGGGTAATCAGTCCCACCTGCAGTCCTGAATTCAGTCCCTTCATGAAACAAGACTGCCTAGCTTTATCCGTCGCTACATCTTCAGGGGCATAGCGAGCTAACTGGGTAAATTTATTCAGGTATTCGGCCACTGGTTGGCCTCCTTGTTTTAGATCCCTGAACTCTTCCTTCTTAAGATCCATCATTCCCTCTGGAACATGGTATTGGCGGAAAGCAGTAGTAAAATCCTCCCAAGTAATCTCTTGCGGGGCTCCATGTGCGGCACAATAATTCTCCCACCATTCTGCGGCGGTTCCTTCCAGTTGATGAGAGGCATAAAGCACCTTCTCATTGCCTTCACATTGCGTGATGTGCAGCTTCTTCTCAATAATCCTAAGCCAGTCATCGGCTTCCAAAGGGTTCACATTTCCTGAAAAGGTTGGTGGCCGAGTCCTCATGAAATCTGACAACTTGGAGTAAGGTCGAGGTCCACCATTGTTGTTCTGAACTGCATGGTTGTTGTTGGTTCTTCTCTGCGTTGGTCATCTGCGCGATCCGCCGCATCATAGTCTGCATTAGTTGAGTCTGCGCGGCAAAGCGCTCCCAGATTCTCGCATATCCACCGGCGGTGGTTGAGGGCTGCCTCCGTCATTGGGGTAGTCATTACAGCGCGATCCGCTTCTGAAGCACCGTTGTTTCCTCAGTATTCACCATCGATGATTGCCTCTTGGGTTAGGAAAGGTAGATGTAGCATAGATAAGAAGCAAGAATTTCTAAAGCGGGGAAATAGGTTATACCCAACTGAAATATTTCTTTATTTATTCTTGGTATGGCTGCTTATTTAAGCCTACAAGCTTTGCAACACATACTGCACACTCAGCATTACAAAGAAGCAAACTAAACACGAAACCTTAACGTCAACTAAAGAGGTAAAAGACTAACTTAAAGACGCGACTCCACACTCGAGTCTCAACACAGCCTCAAGGCTGACACTCACTCATCCAGCCACCCTGGCTGAGGCTGATCCGGCGCATACACCGGCGGGTGAGCTGGCATAGGAGCGAACCTATCCTGATGACCTACTGTTGGCTCCTCCACAACAACGGGGTCTGCACTCCCCTCTGGCTCCCACTCTCGCTCCTCTGGATCCTCCTCAGACTCCTCAACTAGCTCCTGAACTCCTCGAGTCACGCGCTCCAACTCGTCCTCGACCACCTCTAGGGCCTCTCCCAGCTCAGTGATAATCCCGATGGCTGAAGCACAGGTCACCTCAAGCTCTGTTACGCCACTCAGTGCCTCGTATACGATCTCCGGCTCTGAGTAGTATCTCTCATATGATCCTCCCAGGCAAGGCGAACTCCAAGGTGCGTTGCGATGGCACACTCGTCCTCCACGATCCGTCGGCTTCGGCACGCTTGAACGTCTGGGTGAAGTCCGAACACTGAGTCGTGAAGCTCGTCGGCGTAGTCGCGGCAGACCCGGCGAAGGGCAAGTTGGGCAACCTCCTGAATTGCAACCTCGTACGAGAATCTTCTGGCGGAGATGTTGATTGGTCTGCTGGCTTCATCATTCTCCCGGGCGTAGATAATCAGCTTGCAAATAAATCCTCGGTGTACACCATTGACGGTCCAACTGCCTCCACGGTAAAGCGGACGATAGAAGCCTCCAAGCGTCTGAAGAACTCTCCACAGCTCCATGGCGTAGCCGCCAGCTGACTCCTCGAAGGTCGAAACGATCGGCATCTGCTCCACAAGAACTTTGAATAAGTTCTCCTCCCGAAACGGCAAGTAAAACGGGTAAGTTCAGCAAAGGCGAGAAGTAGAGAATGAGATGGGTCGAGAGTGTTTTATTAGTCAATTTAAATTTTCCTTTAGAAAATAGTTTTGGACACACACAGGACACTTCCATACTATCTAGGGCCAAGACCTACAGTCAGTATGCTCTGATACCACCTCTGTAAGGACCCGAATCCCCTGATTCGAACCCACTGTGTTTACCGCACTAGTCCCAGGATCAACGCTAGTGCACACAGCTCAACATTGTTACATATCACATCATACTCAATGATAATAGAAATAATAGTTCATTTATTGATATAGCTAAATGTATGATCTTATGACCAACTTACATCATTAAGCCACGCAGGGCAAGGTAGTAATATAAGCTAATAATTAAGCGTGAAAGAGAAAGCGTAGATAGCTCATCAGTTCACCACACAGCAACCGACAAGGCTCGGACCCTAATGACTCGTGTCTTCCTAGACTTCCTCTTCCAACACGGTGTAGATTCTTCAGCTGTTGATTATTGTTGTTTTGCAAGGGTGAGTACTTAAGCACTCAACAAGTTGTGCATGAATGCAATTCTATGTAACTATATGTAGGGCTTATTCAATGGGTAGGCTATCATGGCTATTTTGCAATAGGCGGCATTTATGAACAAATATAATAAATAGATTGTAAAGGCGTAAAACAAATAGCAATAATAAATAGATTGATATTTCTCAAGTAAACCAAGTTTCCAATCCTAAGTCAATTTCCATCTTCCACATGGCATTCCGCCATCCCAACCAAATTGTCCAATTAATTAAGCTAACCCTTAATCGTAATTCCGAGCATTGCTCAATACATGAGCACGGCTATCCGAATAGTTTCACACTCAGAGGTTATGCACTTTACCACGTGATACAACCGAACACCACCAAGGCGAGTGATTATAACAAAGCCTTTACAATGCGCTGTTGGCTTAACCCGATACTACCGCTAAGGTTTCAACAGGTGGGATGGTTACCACATCCGGGGCCCCCTCTTGTGCCATGTGAATTACTCCATAACTCGGGAACTCACACCGACCACGATAGTACCAAAATTAAGACATTGCAAATTACTCAGCTAGGCTGGCCCATACCAGACATGTGGTTGCATG
This sequence comes from Otatea glauca, assembly GCA_036346275.1. Lineage (NCBI taxonomy): Eukaryota > Viridiplantae > Streptophyta > Magnoliopsida > Poales > Poaceae > Otatea > Otatea glauca. The sequence goes on from CM070720.1 coordinate 23,298,791, forward strand.
ATTGACTCAGGTCAAAGGCTTTCAAGGTTAAGTCCTTAGTGTGATCAAGGCAAGACATCCACATACCCTCTGCCCATCGGGCCCACCTTGGCGTATTCGCCCCTTGTCACTTGCCCCAATCTAAGTGATTATCACCCAGTTGATTACCAAGCACCACGTGCCATCAACAATTCAACCTCGTTGCGTGACATGACTCGCCACAACAACTCAATCTCATCGTGTGATCCCACATGACACACAAGTTCATAACATTGTTCCATATTCCATTAATCAAGATTATTATCAATGATTCTGACACATGTGATGACGTGGCATGGCTAAGCAACTAGTACGGACTAATCCTCCAATGTTGATTATAATTATTAACCAACAATATTTAACCAATCTAGGGTGACAATGGATCATAGCATACAATGACAAGGTAGGGTATAGATCAATCTGGTATATTAGCTAAGCCCAATCTAATTTGAAACAATTGTATATTTGAAATATATGCAATAGGGTAAAACGAATATAGCAATTTTATAAACATGGGTTCAACATGATCAAAGCACAACTTGCCTTGGAATAGGTCCTGATCTGGTTCTGGAACTTGCTCTTGAGTTGCTGGATCTTCCTCCGAAGCGTCGCACAATTCAACGTCTACGCGTACCGAAGAAGAAAAGCAAATAAATACCAAAACAGAGAGCAAATGAACTCCAAAAATCAAATAAAATTCACCATTAAATAGATCTCTATTTTACAAATTTTTAGAAATTTGATTCACTCAAATCCGAGTTAAATTGCAAAAGATATAGCCTTTTGAAGTTTGAAATAAATACTGAAATTGCAAAAATCAGAAAATCAGAATTAACAGATTTATTTTCAAATCGAAAACAGATTATTGCGTCATCATGACGGCACGCTGACGTCCACCCTGGCGCCAGCCAATCAGAGCTTGCCACGTGGTTCCGGTGCATAGACCCGGTCCACGGCGTCGGTCAGTTCACCGCAGAGCGTCCATGGCGCTTGTCGGCCTCTGCGCGCCACACGTCGGCTCCCGATTGGTTGCGGCGGCGGCGTGATCTGGTGCACTCAGATCCCATCGAACGGTTGCCGACCGAAGCACACGCGGCAAAATCTCGAGCGCGGGTTTTAGATCCAACGGACAGCGTTTAACAGAGGTTTTACGGCTTACCGAGACCACGCGGGTGAATCTAAGGCGTCGGCGATGATCCGACGGTCGAAGCTTCTCCATTGCTAATGGCGTCGCCGAGACGAAACCCGCCAAGCGAGGAAGGCGGCGACACTCCACGAGGCGCTCGGCGAGCTCGACGGGCAGCGAAGCCTTGCGGTTACGATGCGCGCGGGACAAGCATCTCAATGCACCCGACGGCTCCTTAAATAGGCGTGCGGGCGTGCGGGCGGAGGACACGGACTCGAGTCCACCGAGACACGGCGTATGGCGGAAGAGTCCGAAATGGAGGCGACAAGCGGACACCCTACGATTTAAGATCAGCGGCCATGCCTCATTGCAGCGTGGCACAATCAACGCCGATCCAAGGATCTAACGGCCCGCGAGTCTAGGGTTTCCCACGCGCTCCCAGCCGTCGGATAATGATCCAACAGCCAACGTCAAAAACTTCTAGAAGCTGGGCCTGGCGTGCCGCACGAGCGGGCTGGCCTGCAACAGGGATGGGCTACGGCCCGACACTATTCCCTGGTTTTACCATATTTAACATTTAAAATAATTCCAGAAATTCACTTAATTGATTTTAGGAAAATAAATAATCAGGAAAAATCCCAAAAAATTCTCAAAAATACCTTGAGACATCCTGGACTCAAATAAAATATTTTTGGCAACAATTTATTTTAACTTTGCACAAATTTAAATAGATTTGAACGAAAGGGCAATAAACTTGATTTAAAATTAATTCAAATAAATCCAAAAAAATCCAAATAAATTCTAGAAAATCATAAATGCACATTTAAGCAATAAAAACATAATTAGGCCAAATTTTGGGATGTTACAGTAAAGTTAATGCATACAAGTGGATTTAGCTACCATTACCTACAACATAGCAAGTTTAAAACATACACGCATGCATATAGTTTGATAAAACAACATAAATTTGCAAATATGGGATCAAGATGATCAAAGGAGGGTGCTTGCCTGGTTGCTCTTCTTCTGGATTACAATCCAGGTCGTAGTCGACGTCGTTAATAACCGAATCCGAATTATCGTCGTCTATGGTCGAATAATAAGAATCGAGACAAAAGCAAATAATACCGTATCAAATGGGGCAAAAAGAAATCAGATGTAAATACCAATTTAAAACTTACCAAGATGAACATGGTGATTCTGAATTCTTGATTTATCATTCTCATAATGATTTCATTAGCACATTGCTTATGTGAGACCTTTTCTTGAATGCGTTACTTTCATTCTCTATTATAAGAAGCTAAAGTTATAATCATAGCTAAGGCTATTTATGAATTTAAGAGGCTGAAATTATGTATATTTGCATGTATAACTTCGAATTATAGATGCTGAAATTATTTGGATGAATAAAAGTATCATTAGTTAAAAGGTTTTGCTTGATTGGTACTTAGCTTTAAGTGTTCATGCATGGGATTGATTCCTACATGATGGATCATAAATTTTTGGTTATTTGCTGATACTACTTGGTTATATGACGATTTCTTGCATTGCCGATGATTTGGTTTAAGTCTTCCGATTTCATTCATCCATACAAGTGACTTTAACAACGTTATCATTTAGGGTTTTTGCTCTAGCAAGTTTTATATGATAAGTAAGTTGAAATTAAAATGTTTTTCCATATTTTGGTTGTCCATATACTGGTTTATGATTCTGGGTCAATTACCCCAAAATTTAGGTCTAGCCGAGTTGTTTTTCAAGCTGCTGAAAGTGCTTAAGTGTTATAGTCTTAGTGCAGTTTGTAGTCTTTGAAGGGTTTTGCTTTAATATGATTCAAATGTAAAGCAAGTTATAATTAAGGTATTTTTCCAGAATATAGTAGTATATATACTAAAATCTGATTCTGAACTATTTTCCTTTAAATTCGCATTTGGACGAGATACTTTACGGATTGCCGAAAAGGCTTAAGCATTATAGTTTTGGTGCAGTTTGTTGTCATATAAGGTGTTTGTGGCGACAAGTTGTATATGCTACGCAGGCTATAAATGAAATATTTTCCATATTATGGTAGCATAAATACTATATGATACTACTGAGCTATTCTTCCCTTTTTTTCCATTTATACAAGATATTTTATGGGTTGTCGAAAAGCTTATACGATTATGCCGATCGCGTGGTTACGATCCAGTTTTCATTCTTCGATTGCGGCTGCACCTTATGGGATAATCTAACCATTTCTTAGGCATAAGTAGGGGATATCCTTAAAAGTGTTTTAAATTTAGTTCCGCGATATTTCACATTTATTTGAGATGTTTTACATATAAATGATAACTAGGGCTTAATATGGCCTAACTCAAAATTATTCAAAATGATGTTTTTTTTAACAGCAAGCTATTATATGTTATTTTAAGGTTATAGCATTTGATTTGGTCGAATTTGAGGTTCGTTTGCGAGAGTTATGAACATTTGATCATTTTTCCGATTGAATGTTTGAGCAACTAGCTAATTGATCAAACTGAAGCAAAGTTTAAATATTTCTGACTATTCATAATCTATGCAATCCCAGGAACATATGTAAACTGGTTACATAAGTTTTTGAGCTCATTTGGTCAATGTTTTAGGCATTTGAAATTTGCATGCTAGTAAGAGTTTAAACTAACAATCTTTCATTGAGAATACATTCAAATTTAAATATTTTCAGAGAAATGGAGTGCATAGGGTTGCAGCGACTTATGGTATTTATTTCATGATTTATGGATCAAGAGAAAATATACTTCCTTCATAACACCTATTTAGGGCAGATCATTCAAACTCTAATATAAATATTTTTTTGCAAGCAACATATAAATTTTTATTTCCGATTCTAATTCCTCATTTCAAAATGTAAATTTAGAAACTGATATCACTTCATTTGGATGATATCACTTCATTTGGACAATCCTAGCAAAAGATATGGACATTTGAATGCAGAAAGCTTATAAAAATTTAAATGGCCAGAGATGGATTCGAACTGGGGTTTCTCGGTTGAATCTCAGAGCACGTGAAACACTGAGCTACGATGTCACCTGTGACAAGAGGGCATAGAATAATACTTGAAGTTTACCTCTTCTTCTAACCCTAGAGCTCGAAGCTCCACTGGACAGCAATGGCGAGCTCGACTGGAAAGGAAACTGGAGGAGGAGTTGCGGCAGAGAGAGGAAGGCTCGGCTGGGGGCTGTCCTTGGCGACGGCGTCGACCACCGGAGCTGGCCGTGGTGGCCGGAGTTTGGCACGACAGCAAGCTCAGCACGCTGGAATCTTGCGCAGAGGAGGACACAGCGAGGCTGGATGCAATACTGAGAGCAAGCTCAGGAGGTTGTAGGGCAGCAGAAAAGGCGGGAGATGAGGAGGAGTGCTCACCCATAGCCCCTTCCTACGGCGAGAGGCTCGCTGCCCAGTTCTTGACCCGGCGAGCTCGCGGCACGGCAAGACAACTGAGCAGAGAGCAAAAGGAGAAGGATAGGGGCTCGGTCGGCTTTATGGCAGTGCAGGGGAGGTAGTTGGGCTGCGTTATGGGCAAGGAGGCGGAGGAGGCGAGGCTGGACGGGCGATGGCCACGTAGCTGAATTCCTCTGCCGCGACAGCGCTTCGACGGGGCAGCTTAGTGTCGTGCCAGCCGTTCGGCAGAAGCTAGGAGAGAGGGAGGGGTAGGGGCTGACCTGTGGGACCAGGCCGGCGTGGAGCCCACTGCCAGAGACTAAGAAGCTGCATTCATCGATTGCATCAGTTGATTTGGTAGACGGATTCCATTTATGGCAATTTCAAGGTTAGGTATTGGGCAAGCTAATTGAGAGAGCTAGGTTGATTCAAAAATTTTGAAATTTTTTGTATTGGTAGAATGAGGAGTCTAGTTTCTATTTTCTTTGGTTTCACTTGATTATCTCTTATAGTTCAAGAACAGAAATTCTTCAAACATGACTGATATCAAACAGTTTTTGAATTTTTGAGCTATTTATATTAGGTGCGAAAATTCTGGAAAAATTATATTTATATATTTGATGTTCTCTATTATTTTAAAAAATTATTTTCTATAGCATGTTGTTTAAAGTTTTCATGAGTTTTATTGATGTGTTTGGTTAGACCTTCAAAAGACTTTATTTGCTCACTTTTTTTTTTATTTTTCTTGAGGATGAAATTGATTCATAAATTTTTGGAAATTTTTGAGGGACTTTAATATGGGCTACTATTTATTGTGTAAAATTTTCAGATCAATATATTATATATTTATTTTCTATTAATTCTGACATTGCAGATTTCAGATTTTCGTGGTTTCGGTTTTTGAATTTTAGAAGGCACTAAAATAATTATTATTTTTTGATATTTTTACCAAGTGTTAATGCCGATATTATTAAGACTTGGAAAAATTCTCAATCAGAGATAATCTACAGTTATTTTTGTAAAATCCTATCATGTCACTGTTTTTGAAGTTAAATCACATCACTTCACTATTTACTTCTTTACCTAATTCATTAAAAATATTTGTACACCTGAAAATATGTGATGGAGACTTCTCAAAGTTTAATAGCATTTTTACTGTCTTTTTACTTTCATATTGTTACCTTTTTACTTTTACTCTTCCACTAATTTCATTAATTGATTTTTCTTTAAAGGCCAAAATTCAAAAATAATGAATAAGGTCAAAAAAGATGGGAATACAAGGTAAGATTACATTTCCATCTCATTTTCAAGTTTTTTTTATTTTGGGCGAAAAGTTTTAATATAGCAACCTATTTCTTTTTGTTTTTAAGTTGAAATACAAGAAAATGAAGTAAAAGATAATATTTAAAATAAAAACCTTGGTTTCAGTTGAAATCTTTATTCAATTCTATTTTCAATTTTCAAATTATTATTTTTCCTATTTTTGAAATTTTCGGGATGTTACATTAGCCCGCAGCGAAAGAAGGCCTCAAAAACGACGGTCTCATCCTCATTCACGGGGGTGGGATAGAGTTCACCTTGAGATAGCCTAAAGTGGAAGAACTCTCGCGGAGGGACGAAGCGGTCCTTCTCCAAGTCAGCGAGACGCTTCTCCATCATGATCGACTTCTGCCATACCTTTTCGAGGGCCTCATCCTCGAAGGCCGCCTCAGTTTTCTCGGTTTTCTTCTCCAGTGGCGCAGCGACTCCGGCGCTGGTTGAAGGGGTAGAGGCCATTGAGAGAGATGTGGGGTGAATTCCCTAAAGGTGGCGGCGCTAGGGCTTCATGAGCGACGGAGGCTTCGAGAGTAAGGCTGGAGGTGAAAAAGGAGGGGAACGGCTACAGTTCCAGGTATGGGAATTTATAGACCAAAATCCACTCTCCAAGTGAACGGTTCATTCCCCATGGCACGGCATCTCGAACAGTGCAAAAGGCGGAATAATGGCACAGCACCAATCTTGGCGCTGCAGACAAAAGCAATAAATGTTCAATTGCCCAACGTTTAGATTTTTTGAATTTCTATCTCTGATCAGAGTCGAGTCGATAAGTCGACATCGAGTAACTTGCGGTTACCCTGAGGACTCGATATGGGCTAATGGCAGGGCGCTCGACCAGCACATCCCTACTCGATACTCAGCGATTCCCAATCTACTAGAATCGTTCGGCTACAAGCGGGCAAGGCTTTACTCAACCAAGCAAGGCTTTGACAGTAATCGACCAAGCGCTTAAATAGACCCTCTGCTGACTAGAGTTCGGGGGCTACTGTTGAATATCTAAACATGGGGTATGTGTCCATAGAGGATACGTGAAGGATATGTCCTAACGACATGCAGAGATTTCGGATATCATGGGCCCAATTCTGAGGTATAAGATATGCGCAGAAGAAATAACTCCGTATTAGGAAGGACTTGATTATGTTCCCGTTTCAAGGAAATCGACTCAAGTACGCCTGATATTCAAGGAAGTTTGGATACGCTGCGAAGATCACGCGACGATGGACTCCACATCGGCTACGATTTAGTACTCCGGACCGACTACAACTCGACTTGAGGCCGGGCTACCCTGACTATATAAGGTCGGGGGTAGGGGTCCTCGGGAGAAGACAGGAAGCAAATACAAGCAAATATGAGAAGATTAGCCTTTTAGAGCTTTTAAGCAAGTAGTCTCTTTTGCGCATAGAGCTCAGGAGCCGACGAAGCCTATTTCGTCATCCTCTAGCATAGCATATCCTTAGCTCAGGTGCAATCCACATTGTAACTAGGGCTAGACACATTGCTCTGTACTTCGTTCATCGACACCATACATCATCCATACAGGACGTAGGGTATTACTCCGCTAGGGTGCCCGAACCTATCTACATCTGGTGTCCCTGATTTCGTGTTTGACTCTGCTCACCCGAAGGTACCCGAAGTATAAATTTTCATGTCGATCTCTAACCTTCGACAACGATCATCTCACAAAAGAATTCCCAGACTTCTTATAGACCTCGCCAAATCTCAAGGACGAGATTTCTATAAGAGGGTAGGTTTGTAACATCCTCAAAAATTCAAATAAAATAAGAAATTAAATATTTAAATTGTATTATGTTTAATTTTGCATTTTTTGGCTTTTCCTGAATTTTCTTGATTTTTTCTCTAAAAGAAAATCCTTATTAATATTGATTTAAGTGGTAGATAAATGAGTGGAATAAAGACTTATAGTTATAAAATGTGTAAAAGTCATGTGAACACAATTATTTAAAAGTCATTTTTGCATTTAAAAGTCATGTCAACACAATTATTTATGAAAAGAAAGGTGAAGTAATGAAATTTGACTAGAAACAGTAAGACAGTCAGATTTAAATAAAAATATCCCTACATTATCCTAAGCTGAAATTGTTTTTCTTATATTTGGAATTTATATACCAATCACTAGTAAAAATATCAAAAATAAATAATCAATTTTGTTGAATTTGAAAATTTTAAAACCAAAATCTTGGAAATTTAAAAATTCCAATGTCAGAATTATTAAAAACGAAATACAAAATATATGAAGTTTAATTTTTAAAGAATAATATTATAGCCATAAGAAATCTCTAAAAAAAAGTTTTAAATTTTTTTGATAAAATATCTGCCCTTAAATATATTAAAATCAGAAAAATAAGAAATTGAGCACAAGAGTTTGTCAGAATTAATATAAATTCTACACATATCATTTCAACCTGAAAATTAAAGAAGATAATAATAATTATCTAAAATTCACTGAGAACAATTATAAAAAATTATTGGACATGTTTACTAGCTCATTAATGAGCTCAACAGACTCAGCTCGTTGTCGAAATCCAGAGTTAATCTTTCCTCTCGCTGACATGTGGGTCTCGGGCACTATTTGGGCCCACCTGCCAGCCAACGGCTCTGCCTTCATCTTCCTCCTCTCGTTGGCACCTCGAAGCTGATTATCGCTGCTGTTTCTCCGCTGCCAGCGCCGCATTTGCACGTCTCTCGAGGCCATGATGATGTCACGCCCTGCCACACGTAGCCCTCTCTATGTTTCCCGCAACCCGGCCATAACTTCTTCTGTTCAAGCACCGCAAAACCCCTCTAGTTTTACACTCAGCTTCAGGCTCATCTACACCGTTTCTCCAGCTATAAAAGGCGTCCCTGAGTTTGCTTAGTGCTGTACTTCATTTCCCCTTACTCTCTTCGGCAGAGAAGTCCTATATCCACCATATTTCCGCTATTGCCGTAGAACCTCGAGCTCGGTTGGGAGCTGATTTGAGACAGTACAAAGCTCTATTCTTAAATTAATTCCTACACTAGCATCTAGAATCCTTAATGAATGAAACACCTCAACAAATTCTAGAAAACTTCACCGCCCTTACGGCCATCCTTCTCCAAAACCGGCGTTCGGTGCTAGCTTAACCCAAACCCTCAACCAATTCTAGAAAACTGGATTGCTTCGGGACCCCTGATGCTAGAGCTAGAACTGATCAAACGAGTGCACCCTTCTACCGTTGGCACGGCTCACCGCAATTTCCTCCGCCGCAGGCGCATCGTGACTGACACCTCCGTTCACCGCTAGTTGCAACTAAACCCACCCCTGGGTGCGCCTTGGTTTCCTAGTGCTCACTGTGCCCTCGGCCGAGCGAGATCGCCATCAGATTGCCATTGGCGAGCTGGCCTTCTCCCATCTGTGCTCTTGAGACTATCATGTGGGGTTGGTTTGTCAGCCACCGTTCCTCACATGCAGGCAGAGTCACTGGCCAGCGGGTCCGGCTTGTCAAGTGGCCAGATTCAAAAGCCTACCAAAAAGGAAAATGCTTTCTCTGCACGAAACATACTTTCTATTTTCGGAAGTTTTTCAATTTCAGCCTTTTTCCATACTCGAGCCAATTCAAACTTGCATAACTTTTACATTTTAGCTCCAAATTCAGTGAAACAAATTTATAAATTCATCTAAAATCATAAGTTTTTATAATATGTAAAAATATTTCATTTTTAGTCTCTGGACAGAAATCAAATTTGAATTCAAGTAAGAGACAAGAGTATGCTCCATGTAAAATTTGTGCAAAATAAATTTAAAAATGATGAAACAAATTTTATTAGGTTCCTGAGGACATAATATCTCCAAATATATCAAAATATTTAAATCTGGACTTGGTTTGTATCAATGCATATATATGTTAATTTCAATGCATTCAAAATTCAAATGTTTATAACTTGAGCAAATAAATTCCAAATATGGTGAAATCAGTTCATATGTGCTGAAAACCTGATAACCTTTCTTTGTATGCAAAAATATTCAATTTAGATTCACAGTTCTAATTATTACATTTATATATGAATAAACACTAATAAGGTTGGTAATAGAAATATGTAAAGCCCAAATCATAAAATAATGAAATAAATTATTTAAGCTCCTGAGATCTCTAGAAATTCATGTTTGCAAAAATATTTAAAATTGAACTTAATTTGAACTTGTGTCATAACTAGGTCATGTCCTAAGTGTAATGGATATATTTATATAACTAAAAAAAAGTAGTATATAAAAATTAATTAAGAATAGAACTAGTTTATAAATTTTTGACATTCCTACATAAATAATAGCATGTCATTTTTTGTGTAGGTTTACACTTGCAAAAGGCCATAACTTCCATGAACATAAAATTATATATATATATAATGTGAAAATAGAGACATGTTCATGAAAAGCTAGTTGCTAAAAACCACCCTGAAATGTAGAAATAATCCTAGTATGATATGCTTTTCATTTGAATCCTATTAAAAAGCACAACACCTCGTGTCGAATTTGTACCATAAATTCTGTACATCCAAATAATTTTAGTCTCTTGAATTCGAAATTATACATATAAGTCTATATAATTTTATCCTCTTGAATGCGTAAAGTAAGGATAAGTAATCTATAGAAAATAAGAAAACTTATTATAGCGTAACCTAAAACTGCCAGTAATAAGTAAGAAGAAAAAGACTGAATAAAGTGTATGTACATAAAATCATGAAACCCTAACCCTAAAACCACGCCTGCTTTCTATAGCTGGTTTTTATTTGGTTTTCTATCTGTATTCTTTTTGCCCTTATCGAAGTAGATTCCAACGTTTTCGAATTTGCTGACGATGACCTCACCAATGATCCGAACTACGTACCAGACAGCGATCAGCAAGGCAAGCACCTACTTGACCTTTTTTATCCTACTATTTCAATTATTTTATATTGTTTTTGTCAAACTATTATGCATATGCGTACTTTCCCACAAAAATGCTATATTGGGATACTGGTAGTTATTCCTCTCCACTCATGGAACTTCCTTACTAAATATGGATCTGCGAACATTGATAACCCCAGGATAAGGATAGGCAATACATATATAATGTCAACATGGGTAAACACAATTACTTAATAATCATGCTTAGTAAAGAATCGAGGTGCTCTTTATAATTTAAAAATGTTGGATATGGTTAAAAGGTTTGGATATGATATTAAAGGTTGTTGATATCCTTTTAAAATAAAAATAAAACTATGATTTTGACACGGGCAAGTATTGTCAATAGCTGGATATGCGAGGGTTGGACTTTGTCGGGACCCAAATCTGCAAATCCGGACCCTCTGTGTATTCTGTGCTATTCCAGGATCACGCTAGCACACACAGTCTTTACAGGGTTGCACATCACAGACATTCACAGCGATATATAAAAAAAATAAGTAGTGCAACACTTATATAAACTGAGTTGTACGACCTTATGGTCTCCTTACATAAAATCAGCCACGCAGGGCTTACATTATTCAGAGTAAACGAAATAGCAGCGGAACCAAAATAAATGTCGTGGAAGCCTTCATCTTGCCACGAACCAGTGGGCTTGCCCCCTAATTGCTCGGATCCTCAATGTACTCCTCCTCCCAGGCTGGTGTAGACTCCTCCACTGATGTTGGTGTTGATAAGCAAGGAGGGGTGAGTACACAAGGTACTCAACAAGTAATGCACGGAATGCAGCGCTAATACTATATGCAAAGCTTATTCCAAAGGATTGGCTTAATTGGTTCTTTTGCATCAAACGATATTTTAAACCAATTATTTTATTTAGATTAAAGCGATAAAAGCAGTTATGATAGTACTAATATCTTCAAATAGTTTTTCTTGAAGATTCTCGCACACCCTATGATTCATTTTAGCATTGGCACTGACCACCCTTTCCACATTTTTATTTATGAAGATCTACCCCTTGATTTGTAAGCCCGAGCAATGCTCATTACATGAGCACGGCTATTCGAATAGTTTTGACACTCTGCAAAGGTTGTACACTTTACCCACAAGATACAGCCGCTCACCACACAGGTGATTTTCCGCAACAAAGCTTTTCAGGAACCTCTACCTTAACCAAAGAACCTCTCCGGTATTACCCTCACTATCACTTCCCTCACACAGGCGAAGTATAGGACAGGTCAATCACCGTTGGATGGGCACCAAGCCGTAGCAGTACGCTCCCGTCTGCTACACCCCGTGTCTCGCCACCGAGGTATCGGAGGAAAGATATCGAACCCTAATCAACTAGGTGCATCCCATACCAAACATGTGGTTGTACGGGTGACTCGGATCAAAGGCTTGCAAGGTGAAGTCCTTAAGCGGCCAAGGCAAGACTTTCAACACTCAAACAGTGGCACACGGCCCAATGTGGCACAGACTCACATCACTCAACAACTCATTGCCACAGGCCCACGGCACCTGACCTCTTGCCACTTGCCCAGTCTAAATCATTTCCCACCCAGATTGATTATTGTGCAACACATGCCGGCAATAACTCAACATCGGTATGGAACCACACAGTCTCCACACTTCAATTTCATCATGTGACATCATCACACCACTTTCAAAATACATTCAATATTCCATTAGTCAATAAGGTAGCATTTTTAGAAAGATCGTTCATGATTCGTTGCTAGGCTAAGCATCTATTCACGGTCTAGCCTCCCGTGTTGGCACAGTATTAACATCCAACTAATACAATCAAACTTAGGGTGACAATGATTTAGGGCATACAATCATTAATTTCAAGGTGGCATAACAAAATGGGTTGATTAACTACATTATCCCAAATTAATTTAAATTCATTTTTAATAAATAAGCATGCATAATTTCAAAGCATAAATTACATTTTAAAAATCTGGGATCAAAATGATCAAAGCATCACTTGCCTTCAAAGAGTTGCTGGTCGTGTTCCGAAGTTTGATCTTGAGCGACGAACTCTTCCTCGAAACCTTCCGACAAATTTGCGTCTACGAGTACAAACAATATATGCAATAAATAACTAATACAGAGGACTAAATGACCTGAAAAATTCAAATAAAATTCACCATTAAAGATATCACAATTTTATGAATTTTTAGAAATTTTAATCACCCAAATCCGAGTTAAAATGCAAAAGTTATAGCCATTTGAAGTTTTGAATAAAATCTGAAAATACAGGAATTAGAAAATCCGATTTTTCCGAATTATTTTTATGCTGAAAAATTGCATTTATGATGTCAGCATCGCATCATGATGACGTCAGCACAGAAAAGGATTTTGGCCAAAATATTTTTATATACAAAAATATTTATGACGTCAACGATGACATCAGCATGACACGTGGCAGCTTCTAGTGCAGCCACGTCACTCCGGTCCATGGACTGGGTCCACGACCGCTACAGTCCACCGTGGTGGCGGCGCGTGCTGTGCACGGGTGACGCAAGCACGACCAATCCCATTGCAACACGCGGCGCTAAACTAATCGCCGAAACTCGATTCGATCTCGTCCATCTGATTTAAAACGAACGGCCGAGATTCATGCGACTTTTCGCCTCACCTCTACTGCGGAGGCAACACGTGGCTTCACCGTGACCCTCGAATCCAGATCGAACGACGTCGACAGAAACGGCGGCGCTGACTCCTCGATTTCCGCACGTCACGCGTCAACACCGGACTGGCCCGATGCGCGGTGCGATCCCATCCGCTTGATTCAAAACAAACGGCCACGATGAGCCAAGGCTATCGGCTCTTGCCTACTGCGGCGCGACACGCAGCGCGATCCAAGGCAACCGGCGCGCATCTGACGGCTATGATATTTATGTGACGCGGCTAGATAAAAACTCTACGATCTAGATCTGACGGCTGGAATAAAACTAACGTGAATCTAAGCGAAGCAATCTAGACCGTTGATTAAATCTAACGGCTAAGGAGTGAAGATGATGATTACTGTTGAGTGGCGACGTGGATGAATCTGGTGCGTTCGGCGGCGATCGGATGGTGGACGAAGCTCGGCTGGCGGTGATGTCGCGGCGGCGTAGATCTCACCGGAGAGGAAGAAGACGACGTGCAACGCGGCGCTACGGGGCTTCTTCGGCGTGAAGATCTGGCGTGCTCGACGCGTCTCGGGGCGGGCGTTACTCCGGTGGCCTTGGCGACAGCGGAGATAGACCGACGACGAGGGAAATGGCGAAAAACAGCGGCGGCGCAAAGGGAACAACTACGGCGAGCTTTTGCAGGCAAACGGAGGTGTTTCGGGAGGTGTGCGCTAGGGCTACAGACGCGTCTAGGTGTGCGCAACACGGGGGTGGCAGCGGCGCACTAAATAGCGCCTCGACGTGTGCGCAATCCTCGGCGAAACGGGCGGACATGAGGCGGCCGTTGCTCCGACGATCTCGCGAGGAAGAAGCGACGTGGCGAAATCCCGAGCGTCTGCGCACAGCGATCCAACGGGCGAAAACGGCGAAGTGACATGGTGGTTTCTTGACTGCACGATGTTGATCCAACGGGCGAGATGCCGCGGCTGCTAGGGTTTTGGCGGGGCGGCTGGGCGGGCGACGACGAGTGGGCGAAGCACGATCTTGGGATGGACCGAAGGTTTCGGCCCAAACACTATTCTACGGATTTTAATTCTTTTTCGAATAAAAATAATTCGAGAAAATAGTTTTGGCCATAGAAAATAGTAAAAATATCAGAAAAAAATCCAGAAAAATTATGGTAAATATTTTGGAACATTTAGAACTCAGATAAAATATTTCCAGAAAAACTTTGCATAAACTTTTGCGTGAATTTAATTGAGTTCAAGAAAGGTCAGAAATAAGTAAATCCAATTTAAATTCTCAGAAATTCTCAAAAATAAAAAATACTTCAAAATTTAAATTAAAGCAAGTTTTAGGGTGTTACAGACTTGCACTAGTTGGATATGATATTAAAGGTTGTTGATATCCTTTTAAAATAAAAATAAAACTATGATTTTGACATGGGCAAGTATTAGCAATAACTGGATGTGCGAGGGTTGGACTTACACTAGTGTAGGGAGAGATTTCTCGCTCGGGTCGGATTAAGGACTGATCTACTGTGTTGTTTTTAGGCCAAGTTAACTGTACATCCACAAGTGCTGGTATGGGACAATCTTAACCTATTAAGTTCCCCATATTTAACTTTGCACATTGGAAGGCTGAAGTAGTACGGGCTCTCCGGGTAGATTTACTCGCAGGGGCTTCCACACAGGAGTGTGGGTAAATGCATACCAATACAACGGTGTACGCCTTGCTTTGTGGAGAAACGGTTGTGGTATGTTATGATCTCCTTGCTAACACACCAAAGGAAGTGTGTTTTGACCTAGGAAAAGGGGAGGATCATTTCTTGTGGGTAAAGCAGTAAACCTATGCAGAGTGTAAAACTTTTCGAAATGCCGCGCCCGCAGTCATGGGCACTTGGTAAAGTCATCACATAGTTAGAAGTTTTGATATTTTCATAAAATGGGTTAAACTTTGGAATTGTCGTTCAGAAATCTTTATTTCTGTTTCGGTACCAAGAAATTGGCTAGAAACAAAATTATTTTTTGAAGGACAGCTAGGCTGTGAATTATATTAGATAGGAGAAGAGATTACAGGGAAGGAGGCGCAGGATTCTGCACCAGGGTGAACATACAATAGGGAGCACAACAAACAGGAGGGAGGGAGGGGAAAAAAGGAAAAGAACAGCAGAAAGAAAGGTCGGTTGGTGGGTCAAGCGTGCCGTTGTACTAGATTTTTTAGTTGAACAACTCCGGTGATGATCCAGACCATCGCCTCATCTTTGAGGGACTGAAAGATATCCTCGTTGCTATTGTATTCATTCCGAAAAACTTTGTTGTTTCTCTCTCTCCACCATTGCCAACATGTTAGAGTAATCAGGGTTCTAACACCTTTGCGAAGTCTTTGCTGGAGACTTGTTTGGTGAAGGCACCAATCTTGAAAGGTGGCAGCTCGCATCCAATGGCTTGGTTGGAGCGATGGTAACTTTACCCATGTGGCCACAGCCTCCCATAAGCATCGAACTTGTGGGCAGTCTATGAAGAGGTGATACGTGGTTTCAAGATTCCGGTAGCACATCGGGTAAAAGTACTGATTTGGCCACCCCCTGCGTTGAAGCCGCTGCGTCATCCATAGTCGGTCATGGTTTGTGAGCCATAGGAAAACTTTGCATCGCAGTGGAGCCCACGCCGACCAGACTGTGGCATGGAAGGATATGAAGGTACTTGATGCGAACTACATGCAGTATGCTGATGAGGCTGTGTAGATGCCGGAAGATGTTTGAGTCCAAATTATAGAGTCTGGAACTTGTGACTGTAATTGCACAAACTGAATTTTGACCCATAATTTGATGTATTGAAGTAACAGTTTAGGTGTCAGGGCGTGTCGGATGTCTCTAATCCAGTTGTTGTTAGATAGGGCATCTACCACAGAGCGCAACTTACGCCTGGAGTGTCTGAAGAGGCCTGGCGCATGCTGTGAAGGCGCCATTCCTTGGAGCCATCTGTCAGTCCAGAAAGTAGCTGTTCGACCGTCTCCAATGGTTATGCTGGTGGCCGCGGAGAAAAGCTGCTGATCAATTCGGTCGCACGGCGTAGACATCCCAATCCATGACCTATCCACGGCCGTCCATATGAGCCACAACCAGCGGAGTCAGAGCGCCTTGGCGAATCTGTCTAGGTCAAGTACTCCTAAGCCCCCCATGTTGTACGGGCGGCACACTGTTGTCCAGCGTACTTTGCAGTTCCCTCTGTGAATCGCCCCTTTCACTACTACAGAAAGGCTTATATTAGACACTTCATGTAACATCCCGAAAAATACAATAATAGGAAATTAAATATTTTGAATTTGAATATAATTATTTCTGATTTTCCTGGCATTATTGGAATTTATTTGGAATTTTTTGGATTTTTGTATTGAATGAAAAATCAAACAAATAGAATTAAGGAATGGATAATGGTAAAAAGATAAGAAGGTAAAAATAAAATTTTAGAAAAATTACCATGGAACCCTAACCATTCTGGTAAGTCAGTAAAGTTAACAAGTAAAAATTTTATGCACACAAAAATAAATAAATAAAATGAGTGATATCTCTTTTGACTAGAAATAGTGTAAGTCAGAATTAATTTAAAATATTCGTAGGTTATTTCGAGCCATAAAAATTAAAATAACATCTTCAGGGAATAATTAACCTCTAGTAAAAATTTAAGTAATTTATCAAGTCATTAAGACCTCCTGAAAATTCAAAAACAGAGGCCATGAAAATCTGAGAATTATGATGTCAGAATTGTTATAAAATAATTAGTAAATATGTTAAATTTAAATTTTTATAGAGACACCCTTAACCCAAAATAAAGTCCTATAAAAATTCTGGAAAATAATTAAGATGATTTACACCCTTAAAGAAATCAAAACCCGAAAATGAAAATTCTGGCTGATGCACAGTGTCAGAATTTTAATTAATTAATTATAATATATTTTCATCTGACAATTTTACTGAAGGATGAAAACTACCATGAGACCTCAGTCAAAAAGTTTCGCAATTTTTCAACGCGATTTGATAGCAGTTTTAATGCAATCACCGAGCGGTCGGGCTGAAGTTTATCTCTTTGTCTCATCCCCTTTCACTGACGTGTGAGCCCGTCCCCTTTCTACATCGTTCGCTGGCAGAGCAACGGAAAAATGGCGCTCTCACTGCCCGGTGACCCTGGCCCCGCCTGTCAGGCTCTCTCTCCCCTTTGTTTCTTCTTCTTCCAACGAACCTGCTCACTCCCCGCTCCCTGTCACTTCCGGAGCGAGAGAGCTCACCGGCTGCGCTGTCCCTCTACTGAGCTACTGCCACGTTCGTCCTCGGTCCTCCCGCATTGTACCCCGGTCAAACCGTGCTGCCCTAAACATGGAAAATCTCCCGCGCCACCTCGTCAGCTACAAACAAAACAGTCGCAACTCCCTCTTTGCGTTCAAACGTTGTGAAGCAACCTTGCGCCGCTTATAAATACCCCAATTGCATCGCTATTGAGGCCTCTCCCCATTTCTTTAGCCAACCACTGAACCAAGCACAAAAGACCGAAGTCTTACCCCTGCACTCTTGCCGCAATACTCGTATTGGGGAAAAAATTCGATCAAGCTAATTCTGTGAGCCATTCTTGAATCACTTGAATCCATAGCACCCTAATGCTCCACTGATCACTTCAGCTCTTCTTGCCTACAGCGCCGCCGCACCCCTCCTTTTCTTCCTCAGCTCAGGCGCGCGGTGGCGGCCCACCTCGGCGTTTCTCCGAATGAATCAACCGGCAAAATGGAGCACTCTGGCCTCGCTGATGCTTAAATCATTACCCATTCAAGCCTGGGCTCACCCATTCTTCTTCTCCAGCGAGCTTTCGCCATTACCGCTGCCCCCTCTCGGTGGAGGAGCACTTCCGGCCATCACTGCCGCCGTCTGACTCCATCAGCGTGTGCGCAATAGCCGACTGGTGCTCCTAGAGTCTTTGGCCAGCCGGCTCAGCCGCGCCTTCGCCGCCGGCATGATGCCCTAGCTCCTCCCCTGTTTTCTCTCACTGACAATCGAGCCCCATCTGTCAGTCAACGTGTCATCCCTCAGTGCAACCGGTAAAGGCGTCTTCGCAGCAGGAGAAGCATATTTCATTTTCTTGGTACATTTTCTAATCGGTTAAATATTCAAACATCTATAACTTTCACATTTTCAATCCAAATGGAATGAAACAAATTTCTATATTCATATAAAATCAGGTAGTTTCAGGATATGGAATAATATTTTGAAAATGTTCATTGGGTGAATTTGAAATTCAAATTTTAATTAAGGCCTAAGGGTATGCTTCATATAGAATTTCTGTAAACAAACTTAGAATTAAATGAGACTAATTTTATTGAAATTCTTATGCTTCCAGAAGTTCAAATATATAAAAATATTTAAGTTTCATTGAAGTTTGAACTACTTTTTATTAAAGATTACATTCAATACACTAAAAGCTCAAAAATGCATAACTTATATAAAAGATATATGAAATAAGTAAAATTGATTTCTAAATATTAGTATGACAGTGGAATACCTGATTTTGCCAAAATTATTGAGAAGTGAACTTAATTTGAACTATCTTTAATAATAGAAAATTATCTAAGTGTAAAATGTACACATATATATAGTTAGAAAATCAAATCGTTAAATTATGGATCAAATGAATTCAAATAATCACCAAACCAGTTTTGTTATAATCCTGACATTACAAGGATTCCAGATGTATAATAATATTTAGAGTTTATCATGGAAAACAGTAAATGTTTAGTAGTCGAAGTATTAATACTTGTATAATTTGAATAGTTATAACTTTCACAAGCTAACTTCAAATTTGACAAAACTAAATCCTAGTAACCTAAAAAATAATGTTCTTGCTGTTTATACAAAAATATCTTCTATTTGTGCAAAAGTTGAAATAAAGATCATATTAGACCCTAATGATTACTTATAGGAAAATATCTCGGATAGAAGCCAAATATCGTGGAAGTAGTTTTAAAAACTATTTTAGGATCTTACCCTGTTAATACCTGGAAAATGGGTAGATTATCTTATAGGGTGTAGTCGCAATCTTATACCAAGAACTGAACCTTGTCGAGTAGATATAGAAACACTTAAACGTTTTCAGCAACCCGTAGGATGTCTCGTCTTAATGCAAATATTATGGAAATCAGTTTAGAAATGTTCTTCAAAGTATATGCTATCCAATTTCGAAGAAATAATCTTATTTCATCATGTTTTGCATATAAATACTATTAGCCAAATAACCCTAAATATTATGTTTAATGAGCTTCATAATATGAATAAATGAGCTTTGTAATAATGAAGAAGTTTGTAGTTAATATATTTGTATCACGAGAACCTTCTTGAAAACCATGAATAAATCTAGTAACCTAGCTTAATAGATTTAACTTATTCAAAACCCCTTCTTATGCAAATCACTTAAGGAATCTCGCATAACCACTTTAATTAGTGTTTTAATTCTTTTAATCTAAATAATTTTAGCATCAATAATTCGAAGTTATAAATACAAGAATTTATAATTTTAGCCTCTTGAATTCGTAAATCAAGAATAGATAATATGTTAAAGAAACCCTGTTTTGCTCACCATAAGTCATTAGCCATATGAATGTGTATTTACCTAAATCATGAGATCTTAAAATCATAATTCAACCCTAAAGCGTTCCTGTTTTCTGCAGTGAATCTTTATTTGATTTTTTGTCTGTTTTCTTTCTGCCCTTATTGAAGTTTATTATTTGCTATATTTTTCGATTGATCGACGTGTAGAATCTGACGTCCCTTCCTCCGTCAGCCGTGGCCACGTCTTCGTCGTAAGCAATAAATAAGCAAGGTAAGCACCCCCTTGAACATCTTGATCCCAGAATTTAATTTGCATTGTGTTTATTAAAATGTTTCATGCATGCGTTTATTTTCTGTAAATTCGCTATTTTGTGGTGCTGGTAGTTATTCCTGTTGTCTCATGAAACCTCCTTGATAAGTATGGACATGTGAACCTTGATAACCATAGATTGAGCTTAGACAATTACTTAATGTCACCATGGGTATATGCGATTACATTTTATCCTTGCTTAGCCATGCTTTTAGAACTAAAGAGGTTGATGATCAGGTCAAAATTTGTTTCTTGAGAAATGAAAAATGTTGGAAACGAAGCTGTTGATTATGGGTATTTTCATTAAAAACCCAAAATAAAACTATGGTTTTGATGCGGGCGATTATTGGCAATAGCCGGAGGTGCAGAGGGATTTGCACGTAGTGTAGGGTGGAGTGTCGCCCGTGTCGGATAAAGGACCAAACTTAGTGTTGTATGATCCAAGATAATCCGTACAACCACAAGTGTTGGGATGGGGCAGCCTTAAACCAATTAAGTTATCTAGTTTAACTTTGCATTTATGGAAGGCGGGAGATTGCACAGGCATTCCTTTCCAGGTCTGCTTGTAGGGGGTTTCTACATACCAATGCAACGGTGTACGCCTTGCCATGAACATAAACGTGGTGTTGGGTGTGATGTGAAAGGAACCACGTCTTGGGGTGTGTGTTTCTGTTTCTATGGCGAAGGCTCAACGTCCCGGGCTGGTGCAAAGTTAACTTAGATAATGTAAAGGTTTTCATCATGAACATTTTGGCTACACGCCAAAGGTGCGTGAAACATGCGGTAAAAAGAAAAGGTCATGACTTGTGGGTAAAGTTGTACACCTCTACAGAGTGTAAATCTAATCGATTAGCCGTCCCCTCGGTCATGGGAAACTTGGTGAACTTGCACTAGTTAAATGTTTTGTATTTTCAAAAATGGGTTTTGGTCTGAGCTTGTTTTAGCAGCTGTTGTTTTTCTTGTCAAAGGACCGACATTGTTGGATTCCATTTCTGGATTATTCGAATATTCACGAAGGATTGTGAGTATTACTTATGCTTTACTTATTTCATATCAGTCAACTTGCTCTTACAAATTCCGATTACAAATAACTTGATTTTACACTATCAATTATGCTTTATGCAAATTAACTGTAGTAGCCTCCTTTGAAATGGCCTGCATATATTATAGGTTTTGCTAAAGTCTTGCGGAGTACGAAAGTACTCACCCTTGCTTATATGTTGTTTTTAGGTGGATAAGTTAGCGAAGCTTCGAGGATTCCTTTCGTCGCAGGTTGCGGGATTTTTCTTCATCGTGACCTTTCTAGGGATTATGCCTTGTCAGTTGCCTGCGGGTTTTGAATGGGCACACTACAAGACTTTGCTTCTTTTACTGCTATATGCTCTGAGTTGTAAGATTTTCTTTGTATAATAGCTTCCGCTTATTAATATGTTGTATGGTTGTGATTCCAATTGGTGTGTATGTGCGTACTAGCTACAGATCATGGTACTAGTACAGAATACACATTAGATCTCCATTTTTGCATGTATATAAAAATGGGGGTCGCTACACCTCATTACAGACGGTTTCTCAAAACCGTCTGTGACGATGAACATCACTGACGGTTCTATATTGCAACCGTCGGTGACATTATCACAGACGGTACTCTTCAAAAACCGCCAGTGATATACATCAATATCACAGACGGTTTTTAACTAAAACCGTCTGTGATATCAAGTATTATCACAGACGGTTTTGATAATAAAACTATCAGCAACTTATCACAGACGGTTCGTTACAATAACCGTCTGTGATAAACCACATCACATACGGTTTATCCAGACAGAACTGTCTGTGATAATATTTCAACTTTCGCGCTCTCACCAAATTTCAACTTCCCGCTCGTCTCGTTTTCAACTTCCTTTAAAATACCAACCCGCGGCTCTTCTCCTACTGCTTTCTTCTCACTTCTCATGCTCTCCTCTCCTCTCCTCTCCTCTTCTCTTCTCTTCTCTTCTCTCTTCTCACTTCCTCTTCCTCTCCTCTTCGAATGTTTGGTAAGTGTGGTGTTCGAATTGTTGAACTAAAGTGTCATAGCTCATCCTCTCCTCTTCCACTTCCTTTCCCTCTTCTCTTCTCTTTTGCACACTTGATGTTACGGCGTTTTCGTTTTCGATCCGTGCACCTTTCGGTAAAATGTCCATAACTTTTGCATACGAGTTCCGATCACGACGTTCTTGTGCTCATTTTAAAGCTAACGAAAATTTCGATTTGAAAATCCATAAGCCCAAGTCAGGGGGCTACATCAGAAGTGCACGTGAGGCTTCAAAAAAACGTCGGTCTCGAAAAAACGTCGTTTAGGGCCTCAAAACGGCCTCCGAAGTTTTTTTTCGTCGATTTTGTGTTTTCATGTTCTCCAGAGCAGGAACATGGGATATCTCACATCCAGTAACTCTTCCATTATGCCTGAACTAGCACAGATGTAACATCCTGAAAAATGAATAATAATAATAATTTAAATAATATATTTTAGGAAATTTTAATTTATGCTTCTCTAGACTTTTCTGAATTTTATATGAATTTTCTTGATTATTGCTTGTAAGGAAATTTCTTTTTCCTAATTAATCAACCATACCTTAAGTAACAAGAAAATATTTGTGAAACAACATATAATAAAAATTTCTGTAAAAATTCATGGAGCTATCCAGAACTCAAAATATAATTTTTAAAATTATGACAAAATAATAAATGATGAAAAGAAAGGTAATTGATGAAACAAGACAGGTAATAGTGAGAATGTCAGAAATTAAATGATCATAATTTCGATGGGAAAATATTTAAATTATCTTCTCCCTGGATAGAGTCATCTTCATTAAAAATATCAGGAGATGATCTTTAGGTTTGATATTTATAAAAATTCATAAACTGAATAGTTAAAAATCTGGAATTTTCAATGTCATAATTGTATTAAATAATCTGTCCATAATATGAAGCTAAAATGTTTACAGGAGGATAATGTGAATATAAGGAGACTTCTCAAAAATTTTCTAATTTTTTGAGTAAGATATATGTATCTTAATAAATATAAAACAGAATGCAGAAATTTGTGCACAGTGCACTGTTAGAATTATTATAAATTCCTCAGGAGTCAAATAGGCCTGAAAGTGTTATGGTAGATCCTAAACTAGCTCAGGTACACCCAGTAAATTCCTCATTAATTTTCCGATTGGATAGGCAACGGATTCAGTGAATCAATCCGGCTCTATTTTCAGTTCAAGCCGGAGTTCTCTTCTTCTCTCTTTGACGCGCTGGCCCGGTTCACTGTGTGGTCCCACCTGTCAGCCTCGGTCTGAGTCTTCTTCCTCCCGCAGATGAGCTCGCGTGTGGCTGAGATCAGCTCGCCAGCTGTAGCATCACCACCGCTGCAACCTCGCGCCTCCCGAGGAAACCGCCTCATCAAGACCTTGCCACGCACCGTCCTCGCCCTGATTTCCTGCGATTTGGCCCATCCCTTCTCCTGTTCTAGCGCCGCAAAACCCCGTCAAGTTCACATCCTATGTAACCTCATCTACAGCATTCCCCTCGGCCTATAAATACCACAACTTGATTGCCAGAGAGTGCTCGTCAAAACCCCTCTTGTTTCATCCAAAATACCACTGATCGCTGCCAATTTCACGTTTCTTTGAATCAGCCGAAGAACCCTAACTCTCGATTCATAACCGATTGAAGGTGGTATGAGAACCCATTCCTCAATTGCTTTCTGCTATATCATCACCAACTCTCATGAATCAAAACACCTCTGCTATTTCCAGGAAATTCCGATCGGAGCTCCGCCTCCACTATGCCCCCTTCTTCTCCGAAACCGGCGATCGGTGGTGAGCTAACCCGACATTCCCCTATGCTGTCTCTTAGTAAAAATGGATTGCTTAGGGTTCCCAGATGCTTTAGCTGGAACCGATTCTGTCGAAGAGGCTTTCTGCCGCCGGCGCGGCTCGCCACCTCCTCCGCCGCCGCAGATCCACGGTTGCGAGATGGTTCGGCAAGTCGTCGGTAGGAATGGGTACCACCCTTAGATGTGCAATGGGGCCCTGATGCTAGCCATGCCATCGGCCGGACCGGAGCACCGCCGGATCCTCGCCAACAGCGAGCTTAGCCCCAAGCTCTGCCTCGACCGAATGACATGCAGGCCCGATCTGTAAGTGGCTCACCGCGATTTCCCTTGAGTCGCTAACGGCTGGGACCTGGATGTTAGTGACTGCGACGGGTTTGAACGCACGCGTGATGGCGCGAAGCGAAAAGACGCTTTCGGCATAGTGAAAGCGTATTTCGCTATTTTCATTGATTTTTGAATCGGTTAAAAATTCAAACTTGAATATCTTTAGCATTTGAAATCAAAAAGAGATGAAACCAATTTCTAAATTCATCTAAAATCAAGAACTTCCAGAATATGGAAAAATATTTCGAAAATCTACTTGGAAAAATATTTTAATATAAAGGTGAATAGCACATATGAAAATAGACTAAGTATGGGAATTTTGCAAATAAGGTTAATATTGTTTGAAGCCGATTTTATTAAGAGATTTTGTAACATCCCGAAAAATGCAATAAAATAAAAATGAATATTTTAAATTAGAAAATGTTTATTTCTGAATTTTATTGGCATTATTTGTTTTTATTGGAATTTCCTGGATTTTTGTATTGACTGAAAATCAAACAAAGGAGAATAGGAAAAGGGAAATGGTAGAATGGTAAACATAAAAAGTTAGAAAGATTTACCATGGAAGCCTATACATGCTGGTAAGTCATTAAAGTCAACAAGTAAAAATTTTATACACACAAAAATAAATAAATGAAATGAGTGACATCTCTTTTTGACTAAAAACAATGTGAGTCAGAGTTAATGTAAAATTTTCGGAGCTTATCTGGAGCCAAAAAAATTATGACAAAACCCTCAGAGTATAATTTATCTCTAGTAACAATTTCAGGAATTTATCATGTCATTTAGACCTTCTAAAAATTCAAAAACAGAGGCTTGGAAAATCTGAAAATTTTCATGTCAGAATTTATATAAAATAATTACACCGTATTTTGACTCAAAATTTTTATAGAGACATTATTAACTTAACAAAAACTACTAAAAAAGTTTGAAAAATAAATAATAATGTTTTCACCTTTAATTAAATCAAAATCCGAAATCAAAATTCTGAGCAGTGCACAGTGTCAGAATTTTAATTAATTAGCCTTGCGGTATTTTCGTTCCAAACTTTTACTGGAAGTTAACAACTCCTAGTAGACAATGGTCAAAAAGTTTAGAAATTTTTCAACTTGTTTTATAGCTGTTTTTGCGTCCGGTACTGAAGCCATTCTGTTCCTGTTCTTTAGGGACACCTCGGTTGCTGCATCTTCTTGCGCGCCTTCCAGGAACCTCACAGTCGGATCATCTCTTCCAGAGCGCTGCCGATTTCAGCTCTTCCCTTCCATTGCCACCGCAAGCAAATCGGTGAGCCATTCTTAAATTACTCGCAGCCGTAGCATCCTTGAGCATCCCTGAACCTGTATCACCCATCGATTTCAGCTCTTCCCTCACGATCAACCGCTGCCGCGTGCGCGCCTTCTTCCCCAAAGCCAGCGCTCGGTGGTGGAGCTCATCAGCCAACCAGGAACCTTGCCAATAGGTAAAATGGAACCTCTCATACTCCTTGGTGCTTAATTCGCTACCGATACGAATCGGGATTCACTCATTTTTCTCCCCGGCGAGTCGCCATTAGCTTCGCCGCTGGCCCACGGTGGCAGCCCGCTCCGACCGTTGCTGGAAGTAATCGACCCCACCATCAGGTGCATGATGGTCCACTGAAGCTCACCGTGCCCTCGCCTTCGCTCACTACAAGAAACAGAGAAAAATTCGTGGGTTTTTTTAAATTCGTGGGCCAAAAAAAAACCCACGAATTTATTTATTGAAATTCGTCGGTTTCTATAAAACCCACGTTTTTAATTAAATTCGTGAGCCACAATAACACCCACGAATTTATTTATTTAAATTCATGGGCCACATTAACACCCATGAATTTATTTATTTAAATTCGTGCGCCACAATTTACCCACAAATTTACTTATTTAAATTCGTGGGCCATAATACACCCACGAATTTAACAGCAAACTGAAAAGCCCATCGGGCTTCCTCTCTCTACTGATGCTCTCTCCCCGCCGCGCGCGCCCGCCCTTCGCCGCCGTCGCCGGGCCTCCCGCCCTGCGCTGGGATCGCTGCTCGCGTGCCCGCCGAATCCCCGCGGCGTCGCCCGCGCCGCCGCCGCTTTGCCGCCTACGCCGCCCGCCGCCCCGCTTCGCCGCCGTCGTGCGTCGCCCCACCGGCGCCGCCCGCCGCCCTCGCCGCCGCGCCGCCGCCCTTCGGCCGCCCGCCGCCGCGTCATTGCCCGCCCGGCCGCCACCCGCCGTCGCCCGCCGCACCGCGCCGCCGCCGCCGCCGCTTCGGCCGCCGAGACGTCGCACCGCTTCGCACCGCCCGCCCGCCGCCCGCCTCGCGCCATCGCCCGCCGCTTAGCGCGCGCCACCACCACCCGCCGCCGCTTCGCCGCCGCGCGCGCCATCGCCGCGCCGCCGCGCGTCATTGGCGCCACCCCCCTCCGGACCCTCGGGCGCCCCACCGACGTTGGAGAAGGTATATTTCATCTCTTTTTATATTTGTTTGAAGTTATTTCATCTCATTTTATATTCGCTGCATATGGTATATATATTTTTATTTTCTCGCTGCCGTTTTATATAACGTTAGAGTTTAGGGTTTGTGTAGAACAGTAGAGAGCCTAGGCGTCACCCGTTCGGGAATGGCGCATCTCACATTTGCTTGTGAGGTGCGCGGTTCCGGAATTGTCCAGCATAGGGCCTGTGACGTGCGAGCGATCCGAACGTGATTTCGGCCGCATAACCCTGTTGTTCTCCGGCGCTTTGGCGATCGCGCGTGCGTTTGGAGAACAATGAGGATTATCGCCAAATTTCTACATGTTCACTCCACAGATCGACCACCTTCGCGGAGAGGCACCACCCGTAAAAGCGGATCGGTTCAATTCGTTATTCAAAATTTGAATGAATGATTTATATGTGGCATAATGTACCTGTATATGCCTTACAGGGCTCCCAGCCTCCAAACCCGTTCTACATGTACCCACCACCTATCCCAGGCCAAGGAATGCCTATGTACTTGAACCCGTGGGCCCTGCAACCACCTCAGACGACACCACAGGTATGGATGTCAAAAACATTCTAAGTTTGCGACACGAGCTAAGTTTGTCAATTCTTGAACTTACAGGTTTCTGGGTCACGCCCTCCAGCACGTACTAACGACAACATCATAGAAGACATCTTCAACAGCGCCGGCGGTGGTGGTGGTCATTGCGTACATAGTTTACAAATTGCCGTTTTGGTTGTGTGATTGATTATCTAAGAATCTGCTAGAATGTCTCCTTCTGGTTTGAGAGATTGATATATATATTATAACTGCAAATGTTTTTTTGTCTCCTGAGTGGATGTCCTATTTACTAGAGAGGTCATGCCGAAATTTTGTACATTTCGATGACTTAGTTTTAAGCCGGTTTTAAAGAGTTAAAAGGTTGGTTTTGGTGTTTTAGTAGAGGTAATAGGTTTGGTGTCTCATTTGTTAATTCTTCGTTCGCTTGAACTTTGTTGTGGAGTTTGATGACCTTGGAGAGCTACCTGCCGCCTCCCCTACCATGCCTCACTGACCCCTGGGCCCCAGTCGTCAGTGGTGTGAGAAGAAGCCAGTGCAACCGGTACAATACGCCATATCTATACCGAAAGCGTATTTTCAATTTTTCCTAATTTAGTATACCCGAAATAATTCAATCATTTGTAACTTTTGCATTATGACTCCAAAATTAGTGAAATGAATTTCTATATTCATGTAAAATCAGTTAATTTCAGAATATTCAATAATATTTTGAAAATATTCACTGGGTGAATTTGAAATTCAAATTTGAATAAGAGGCCTAAAGATGTGCTTTGTATAATAATTCTGTAAACAAACTTAGAATTGAATGAAACCAATTTTGATGGAATCCTTATGCTTCCAGAAGTTCAAATATATAAAAATATTTAAATTTCATTTATGTTTGAGCTACTTTCTATTAAAGGGTACATTCAATACACTAAAAACTCAAATATACATAACTTA
The DNA here is from genome assembly GCA_036346275.1 of Otatea glauca. NCBI lineage: Eukaryota > Viridiplantae > Streptophyta > Magnoliopsida > Poales > Poaceae > Otatea > Otatea glauca. The sequence continues at coordinate 23,327,283 of CM070720.1, forward strand.
TATAAAAGAAATCTAAAATAAGATGAAATAAGTTTCTAAATTTGAATTAAGCCGTAATGATTTGGAATATGTAACAGAATTTAGATGATCACTGTAGTTCAAAGTATTTCAAGCAAGTTTGTTTAAAGTCCCTTTTATGTAACATATAGTAGCTATGCAAATTATAGCTCCTAAAATCATGAAATTGTTCTCACATGTGCCTGAGGTTGTAAATGTCCCATTTCTGCAAAAACATTTGGAGTTGAACTCTGTTTGTACTAAAAAGTAAGCATAAGAAGCTTCCCTTGCATAGAGAATTAAATAGTTAAAATATAGAACAAATGAATTCAATTAACCACCAAACCAGTTTTATTATACTCCTGACATCGGAAGGATCCCGGATATATAAAAATGTATCAGGATTACCATAGGAAACAGTAAATATTTAGTAGTTAAAATTTCAATGCTTGTATAATCCAAATAGTCATAACTTCCTCAAACTAACTTCAAATTTGACAAAACCAATTCCTATAACCTTGAAAAATAATGCCCTTGCTGATTATGAAAAAATATCTTATAATTGTGCTAATCTGAATTAAGTCCTTGTTAGGCCCTAATGATCACTTAAATGGAAACCAACTCGAATAGATGCCAAGTATCGCGGAATTAGTTTTAAAACACTTTTAGGATCCTACCCTGTTAATACCAGAAAAATGGGTAGATTATCTTGTAAGGTGCAGTCGCAAACTTATGTTGAAAACTGAACCTTTGTCGTGTAGTTATAGAAACACTTAAGCCTTTTCATTGACTTATAAAACACCTCGGCTAAGTGTAAAACTTTATGAAAATAGCGTAGAAATACTCTATAAAGTGCATGATACTATGTTCTGAAGAAAGAATATTATTTCGTTAAGGTTTGTATATAAAAAAGTCTAGTAACATAACCGTAAATGTTATGTTTTCTAAATAAATGAAACACTTAAGCATTTTCAACAACCCACAGAATATCTCGTCTAAATGCTAATATTATGAAGATCAGTTTAGAAATGATATCTAGGATATGGACTATCATATTCTGGAAAAATATTTTGTTTATAGCTTAATATTCATCTGAATCCAGCTAGTGCTATAAACCCTAAGTGATAATTGTTCACTACACTTCTAATCCAATTCCTTATAACATAAACCTTATTATCATATAAGCTTTGTCAACAATGAATAAAATGTCTCATCTAAACACTAAAATGTATGAAATCATCTTAGAAATGTTCTTCAAAGTATATGCTTATCCAATTCCGAAGAAATAATCTTATTTCACTATGTTTTGCATATAAATCCTAGTAGCCAAATAACCCTAAGTTTTATGGTTCGTGAACTTCATAATATGCATAAACAACTCGGGAAGTAATGAAGAAAACCATAGTTAATATATTTGTATCACGAGAACCTTCTTAAAAACCATAAATAAGTCCAGTAACCTAACTTAACCGATATACCATATTCAAAATCATTCCTTGTGTAATATCACTTCAGATTAAGTAATATTCAAGTCTAAATAATTTTTAGCATCTATAATTCGAAGTTATAAATGCAAGAATTCATAATTTTAGCCTCCTGAATTCGTAAGTCAAGATTAGATAACCTATAGAAGAAACCATGTTTTGCTCATCATGAAAACCATTAAGTAAATGAATGTGTATTTACCGAAATCATGAGGCCTTAAAATCTTATATTTCAAACCCTAAAGCATTCCTGTTTTCTTCTATGAATCTTTATTTGGTTTTCTGTCTATTTTCTTTTTGCCCTTATTAAAGTTGGCTTTTGCTATATTTTCGGTTGATCGACGTGTAGAATACGACGTCCCTTCCTCCGTCGATGCCTCCGTCATCGGCAACCGCGTCTTCGTCGTAAGCAATCAATAAGCAAGGCAAGCACCCTCCTTTGATCATCTTGATCCCAGTATTTAATTCGCATTGTTTTTATTAAAATGTTTCATGCATGCGTTTACCTTGTGTAAATTCGCTATTTTGTGGTGCTGGTAGTTATACCTGTTGTCTCATGAAACCTCCTTGATAAGTATGGACATGTGAACCTTGATAACCGTAGATTAAGCTTAGACATTATTTAATGTTATAATGGGTATATGCGATTACATTTTATCCATGCTTAGCCATGCTTTAGAATCATGTAATGGATGATCAGATCAAAATTTGGTTCTTGAGAAATGGAAAATGTTGGTTATGAAGCTGTTGGCCATGGGTATTTTGATTAAAAAACCAAATATAAAAACTATGGTTTTGATGCGGGCGACTATTGGCAAAAGCCGGATGTACAGAGAGATTTGCACGTAGTGTAGGGTGGAGTATCGCCCGTGTCACCGTAAGGACCGAGCAATGGGATGCAATTGATCCAAGAAACCCGTGCAACCACAAGTGTTGGGATGGGGCAACCTTAAACCAATTAATTTATCTAGCTTAACTTTGCACATTGGTAGGCTGAAGTAGTACGAGCATTCCTTTCAAGTTTGCTCGAAGGGGTTCCCTCACTGAGGTGTTGGGAACAACGCCTGCCGATATAACGGTGTACGCCACGTCTATGGGAAGTTCTAACATTTCTATGCTCTGAGTTCTTTTATCATAGCATGGGTTAACGTCCCGGTGCTGGTGCAAAGTTAACTTAGATAATGTAAAGGTTTTTGTCATGAACATTCTGGCCACACGCCAAAGGTGCGTGAAACATGCGGCAAAAAGAAAAGGTCATGACTTGTGGGTAAAGTTGTACACCTCTACAGAGTGTAAATCTAATCGATTAGCCGCGTCCACGGTCAAAGACACTTGGTGAAGTCATTCCAATGTTAGTTTTGGTATTTTCTAAAATTGGGTTTTGGTTTGGAACCTGTTTAGCAGCTGTTGCTTTATGTCAAAGGATCGACATTGTTGGATTCTAATTCTGGATTGTTCGATGCTCACGAAGGGTTGTGAGTATTACTTGTGCTTTATTTATTTTATATCAGTCAACTTGCTCTTTTAAATTCCGTTTGCAAATAACTTGATTTTATAGTATCAATTCTGCTTTATGCAAATTAACTGTAGTAGCCTCCTGTAAGGACCCGAATCCACTGATTCGAACCCACTGTGTTTACCGCACTATTCCCAGGATCAACGCTAGTGCACACAGCTTAACATTGGTACATATCACATCATACTCAACGATAATAGAATAATAGTTCATTCATTGATATAACTAAAGGTATGATCTTATGACCAACTTACATTATTAAGCCACGCAGGGCAAAACTGAAAATATAACTAATGATTAAGCAGCGGAAAATAGAAAACGTAGATAGCTCATCAGTTCACCACAGGCAACCGACAAGGCTCGGACCCTAATGACTCGTGTCTTCTGAACTTCATCTTCCAACACAGTGTAGATTCCTCAACTGTTGATTATTGTTGTTTGGCAAGGGTGAGTACTTAAAGCACTCAACAAGTTGTGCACAGAATGCAATTCTATGTATCTATATGTAAGGCTTATTCAATGGATAGGCTATCATGGCTATTTGCAATAAGCGACATTTTATGAACAAATCTGATAAATAGATTGTAAAGAATGTAAAACAAATAACAATAGTAAATAAATTCAGGATTTCTCAAGTAAACCAAGTTTCCAATCCTAAGTCAAATTTCATCTTCCATAAGGCATTCCGCCATCCCAACCATGTTGTCCAATTAATTAAGCTAACCCTTAACTGTAATTCCCGAGCATTGCTCAATACCGCGAGCACGGGTATCCGAATAGTTTCACACTCCGCAGAGGTTATGCACTTTACCCACGTGATACAACCAAACACCACCAAGGCGAGTGATTATAACAAAGCCTTTACAATGCTCTGGATTAACTTTGATACTACCCGCTAAGGATTCAACATCTGGTGGGACTGGTTACCACATCCGGGGCCCCCTCTTGCGCCATGTGAATTACACCATAACTCGGGAACTCACACCGACCACGATAGTACCAAAATTAAGACATTGCAATTTACTCAGCTAGGCTGGCCCACACGGACATGTGGTTGCATGATTGACTCAGTCAAAGGCTTGCAAGGTTAAGTCCTTAGTGTGATCAAGGCAAGACATCCACATACCCTCGCCCATCGGGCCCACCTTGGCCTCCTCGCCCTTGCCACTTGCCTCAATCTAAGTTATGATCACCCGGTTGATTACCAAGCACCACGTGCCATCAACAATTCAACATCGTTGCGTGACATGACTCGCCACAACAACTCAATCTCATCGTGTGATCCCACATGACACACAAGTTCATAATATCGTTCCATATTCCATTAACCAAGATTAATTATCAATGATTACGACACATGTGATGGCGTGGCACGACTAAGCAACTAATACGGTCTAAACCTCCAATGTTGATCATAATTACTAATCAACTATATTAAACCAATCTAGGGTGACAATGGATCATGGCATACAATGACAAGGTAGGGTGTAGATCAAATTGGTATAATAGCTAAGCCCCAATTTAATTTGAAACAATTGTACACTTGAAATAATATGCAATAGGGTAAAACAAATATAGCAATTTTATAAACATGGGTTCAACATGATCAAAGCACAACTTGCCTTGGAATAGGTCCTGATCTGGTTCTGGAACTTGCTCTTGAGTTGCTTGATCTTCCTCGAGCGTCGCACAATTCAACGTCTACAGCGTCAGAAGGAGAAAAGCAAATAAACACCAAAACAGAGAGCAATTAAACTCCAAAAATCAAATAAAATTCACCATTAAATAGATCTCAATTTTACAAATTTTTAGAAATTTGAATCACTCAAATCGAGTTAAATTGCAAAAGATATAGCCTTTTGAAGTTTGAAATAAATCTGAAATTAGAAAATCAGAAATTCGAATTAACAGATTTATTTTAAAACGAAAACTGATTTATTGCGTCATCATGACGTCAGCATGGCGCTTGCGCTGAACCGGACCAATCGAAGCCGGACGCGTGGCCTCGGTGCATAGACACAGTCCACGAGACCTCATCCGTCCACCGTGAATCCGGCGCGACGCGCGCCGAAACCCGTAGTGCCACGCGTCTTGACCCGATTGGTTGCGGCGCCCGCCGATGCACGACACGCGCAGCACGCATCCACGGCCCGATCTAATCGAGCGGCGGATGCGCGCAGCGCGGCTCGATCCTCCGTTCATCGGATCAAGCGGCCACAAGCTTACCCGAGACTAATGGCGGCGGCGGTGAAGAAAGTCACCGGAGGCGAAGAAGAGGCTTCGCGACGGCGTTCGTGCGCGTCCCGGCGAGAAGAACCAGCTTAGTCGACGCGGCACACCTCGGCGAACCCAGATCTGGGACCAAAACACCAAAACCGGCGATCGGGCGGCGACTTGAGCAAAAACGCGGCGGTCCCACGCTTCAACTCCGGCGAGCTTGCGGTGGCGTCCTATGATCGCTCTCGCGAAAACTCTTCGACCAAAAGATGCGGCGCACAGGCGAACCTCGGGCGCTACCCTCCTTTATAGCCTCGGCCAACGCGCTAAAAGCGGAACCCTAGCTTCCCGTGGCGAAGTCGTGTCGGCGGCGGACTCGAGTCCGCCGCGAGCGACAACCCCACCATCGATTCCGCTCCAGCGGTCACGATCACATAGCCATGATCTAATCCTATCCACCCGCGATTTCTTTCCAACGGCGACGATCAGTCCGAGACCCGAACCGGTACAACACGATTCCACTCGGACGATCTTGATCCAACGGCGCAGATTCAACCGCCCTAGGTTTTACCCGAGATGGGCCAAATGGGCCGCGCTTCTCCGGGCCATGCGGCAAGCGAAGACACGGGCGGGCCCATTATCGTTCGGGATTTTTCAAAGGTTTTCTCAATTAAATTAATTCGAAATTCATTTAATTTGTTTTAGGCAATAAAATAATCGGAAAAATCCAAAAAAATCTCAAAAATACTTTGAGACATTACGGACTCAAATAAAATATTTTTACAAAACTTTATTTTAACTTTGCACAGATTTAAATACTTTTGGATAAAAAGCAATAAACTTGAAATAAGATTTAATTCAAATAAATCCAGAAAAATCTAAATAAATTCCAGAAAATCACAAATGCACATTTAAGCAATAAAATCTTAATTAGGCCAAATTTTGGGATGTTACAAACCTCCCCCCCTTAACAGAATCTCGAGCCGAGATTCGGGGCTAGCTAGAGAATAGGTTCGGAATTCGACTTCAAATCTTCTTCTCGCTCCCATGTGGCTTCACTTTGAATGATTCCTCCATCGAACTCGCAAAGCGAATAGACTTGCTTACGGTCTTGCGTTCCATAACATCCAAAATTTCGACGGTTGCTCTTTGTAAGTCAAATCTTTTTGCAGCTCTATTGCATCTAACGGGGTTTGCTCCGTTGGTACTCTGAGACACTTCTTAAGCTGCGACACATGGAATACATCATGCACTCCTGCCAAGGACTGAGGCAATTCTAACTGATAAGCTACCTCTCCTCGACGGCCCAGAAGCTTGAACGGACCAATATATCTTGGCGCAAGCTTCCTTTAACGTGAAATCTTTTAACTCCCTTAAGAGGGTAACCACGAGATACACATGATCTTACGTTGAAACTCAAATCTCGACGACGGTTATCTGCGTAGCTTTTCATCTTGTTGTGCTATCTTCAACCTCTCTCGATCATTGCGACTTGACTTTCGGCTTCCTCGAGAATGTCTGGCCCAAAAACCAAACGTTCTCCTGTTTCGTTCCAATTCAATGGAGTACGACAAGCACGTCCATACAACGCCTCAAACGGTGACATCTGCAGGCTAGCTTGATAACTATTATTGTAACTAAATTCCGCATATGGCAAACACTTATCCCATGTCGCAGTATAAGCTAAAGCACAAGCTCTCAACATATCCTCTAAAATCTGATTTACTCTTTCAGTCTGACCATCTGTCTGCGGGTGATATGCTGTACTAAAATTCAGACGAGTTCCCATGGCTTCGTGCAACTTATTCCAGAATCTTGAGGTAAATTGGGTACCTCTGTCTGACACAATCTTCTTGGGCACTCCATGCAAACATACAATCTTTGACATGTACAACTCTGCTAAACGATCTCCTGAGTAAGTGGTCTTTCTTTGGGATAAAATGGCGACCTTGGTTAGGCGATCCACAATTACCCAAATGGAATCGTAACCTCTCGAGTTTTAGGTAAACCGGTGATAAAGTCCATTCGATTTCCTCCCACTTCCATTCCGAATTTTCAACTACGCAACAAACCAGCGGGTCTTTGATGCATAGCTTTTACCCTCTGACATACGTCGCATAAAGCAACATGCTCAGCCACTTCACGCTTCATGTTAGGCCACCAAAATCTCTCTTTCAAATCTTGGTACATCTTGGCACTTCCTGGATGAATCGAGTACTTAGAATCATGAGCCTCCTCAAGAATCAATTGCTTTAGTTCCTTTTTATCCGGCACACAAATTCGGCCTTTGAAGAACATGGTTCCTTGCTCGTCCAGAGTGAAATCTACAGCTAAGCCTTCTTCCTTTTTAACCTTGATCTTAGAAATTTTATCGTCATCCTTCTGGCCTTCTCTAATCGACCTTCAGTGTTGGCTTTACTTCAAGTGCAGCTACCATTCCTTGAACGACTTCCAACCTTAGTTTCAAATTCCTTGCATAATTCGTTGATCCTCCATTGTCAATGTTTTGCGCTATGGCTCTTTCGACTCAGAGCATCCGCTACCACATTGGCTTTTCCGGATGATAATGGATTCCTACATTATAATCCTTAATTAGCTCAAGCCATCTTCGTTGTCTCATATTCAGTGTCCGCTTGAGTGAATATGTATTTTGAGCTCTTATGGTGCGTATATATCTCACATCTATTTCCTATGAGATAATGACGCCATATCTTTAAAGCATGCACTACGCAAACTAATTCCAAATCATGCGTTGGGTAGTTCACTTCATGCGGTCTTAAGCTGTCTCGACGCATAAGCAACGACTTTGCCTTCTTGCATTAACACGCATCCCAAGCCTTGCTTTGAAGCATCGCAATAAATATCAAATCCATTCTGCACATCTCGCAACACTAATACGGGGGCTGTTGTTAAACGCTTCTTTAATTCCATGAAACTTTCTCGCACTCTGGCGTCCATGCAAACTTCTTCTCTTTCTTCAACAACTGCGTAAGAGGTTTAGCAATTGTCGAGAATCCTTCTATGAACCGACGGTAATATCCCGCCATTCCCAGAAAACTACGGATCTGGGGTAGCGGACTTTGTTGCTCCCAATGCAACATCTGCGTCCACTTTGCTTGGGTCAATGCTACTCCTTTAGTAGTCATTACATGACCAAGAAATTCTACTTTCTCCTTCCAAAATTCACACTTGCTAAACTTAGCATACGGTGATGCTCTCATGACCTCTCTAAAACCATTACGAGATGTTCGCATGCTCTTCCTCTGTCTTGAGTAAACCAAGATATCGCCTATGAAGACTACAACAAACTTATCCAAATATTCCATGAAAACCTTATTCATCATGTTCATAAAATATGCCGGGCATTAGTCAATCAAATGACATGTTGTGAACTCATAATGTCCATATCGCGAGAAAACGCAGTCTTAGGCACATCCTCCGCTCGGATCTTCAAGCGATGGTATCGAACGAAGATCTATCTTGGAGAAAACTCCAGCTCTTCTTAATTGATCAAATAAGTCATCGATCCCGGGCAGCGGATACTTATTCTTGATCGTTATTTCATTCAGGGCACGATAATCGATGCACATTCTAAGACTTCCGTCCTTTTACGAACAAACAAAACCGGGGCTCCCCACGGTGATGAACTTGGTCTAATGAAGCCTTTCTCTTGCGGTTCCTCAATCTGCTTCTTCATTTCCACTAACTCGTCGGTAGGCATCCGATATGGTCTTTTTGATATCGGTGTTGTACCTGGTGCTAACTCGATCACGAACTCGATATCACGGTCCGGTGGCAATCCTGGCAAATCTTCTGGAAACACATCCGGGTATTCCCTGGCTACTGGCACATCTTCCATGCTGATGGCTTTCACGTTGTTGACCATTAACTGCCCATCTCGAACTGCGGTCACTTGAAACTCTACTTTCTTGCCACTAGGGCCTTCCAAAGTCACGGTCCTTCGGCCACAATCCAAGACGGCCTTATGCTTAGACAGCCAATCCATTCCAAGGATGACGTCTAGGAATTGCGCATCTATCAAGATAAGATTCGCTAGGAATTCTATCCCATCCATAAGCAACTTAGCTCCCAAACACCCAAGGCTAGATCTAAGTTCGGATCCCGGGCTTGGACTAAGAGCACACACTTAAGATTCACCACTTTAAATCCATTCTTGGTTGCAAAACTTTGAGAAACAAGCGAATGCGAAGCTCCGAATCAAACAAAGCGTGGCAGTGCGAGTTGACGTAAACTTACCCAGTACGACGTCTGTAGCTTCCTGAGCACCATCTGCGGTGATGTGGTTGATCCTTCCACGCACTGTTGATTGCGGGGTTGCTCCAGCTTGACCTGGCGCACGATTTCCTCCTGAGGTTGGTGCCTTGGCCGGTGTTGTTCCCAAGTTGAAACGAACTGGCGTGATGCCTCCCTTCTGTGGACACCTATTGGAAAAGTGCCCTGGCTCGTTGCAGGTATAGCATCTCTTCACGGCAGACTGTTGATTCCCTCCTGGCACATTGTTGCCCTGTGCTGGGGTCTGAAAATTCTGATTGGTAGGGCGAGGTACAGGGGTTGATGTCCTGTTCACAGCTGGTGGTTGGAATCTAGCAAATTGTTGTGGTGACATCCTCAAACGTAGATGGTTTGGACGTCCACCCTGATTAGTCATTAAGCGCTTACGGCTTTCACCCAGCTCTTTGCGCTTATCTTCTAGGATCAAAGCTTTATTCACTAGCTCCTGAAAATCTGGAAAATTGTGGGTAATCACCCCACTGCGATCCGAGTTCAGTCCCTTCATGAAACGAGACTGCCTAGCTTTATCTGTCGCTACGTCTTCAGGGGCATAGCGAGCTAACTGAGTAAATTTATTCAGGTACTCGGCCACTGGTTGGCCTCCTTGTTTCAAAGCCCTGAACTCTTCCTTCTTAAGGTCCATCATTCCCTCCGGAACATGATACTGGCGGAAAGCATTAGTAAACTCTTCCCAAGTGATCTCTTGTGGGGCTCCATGAGCGCAAGAATTCTCCCACCATTCTCGGCGGTTCCTTCCAATTGATGAGAGGCGTAGAGTACCTTCTCATTGCCTTCACATTGCGTGATATGCGCTTTTTCTCAATAGTTCTAAGCCGTCATCGGCTTCCAAAGGGTTCACATTTCTGAAAAGTTGGTGGCCTAGTCCTCATAAAATCGATAGCTTTGAGTGAGGTCGGGGTCCACCATGGTTGTTCGAGCTCAGGTTGTTGTTGTTCTTTGGTCTGCTGCGTTGGTCATTTGCTGCATCTGCTGCATCATAGTCTGCATTAGTTGAGTCTGCGCGGCAAGAAATGCTCCCAGATTCTGCATGTCTACTGACGGTGGTTGAGGGCTGCCTCTGTCATTGGTGTTGTCGTTCTGACGCAGTCCACTTCCTGAAGCTCCGTTGTTCCCTCGAGTATTCACCATCTGATGATTGCCTCTTAGGTTAGGGAAGGTAGATGTAGCATAGATAAGAAGTAAGACTTTCTAAAGCGGGGAGATAGGTTATACCCAATTGAAATAATTCTTTATTATTCTTGGTATAGCTGCTTATTTAAGCCTACAAGCTTTGCAACACATACTGCACACTCAGCAATACTAAGAAGCAAACTAAACACGAAATCTTAGCGTCAACTAGAAAGGTAAAGACTAACTTAAAGACGCGACTCACACTCGAGTCTCAACACAGCTCCAAGGCTGACACTCACTCATCCAGCCACCCTGGCTGAGGCTGATCCGGCGCATACACCGGCGGATGAGCGGGCATAGGAGCGAACCTATCCTGATGACCTACTACTGGGTCCTCTGCAACCACGGGTGCACTCCCCTCCGCTCCCACTCTCGCTCCTCCGATCCTCCCGGACTCCTCTGCTGGCTCTGAACTTCTCGAGTCACGCTCCGGCTCGTCCTCGACCGCCTCTAGGGCCTCTCCCAGCTCAAGAATCATCCCGATGGTCAAGCACGGGTCACCTCAAGCTCTGCTCGCCACTGAGTGCCTCGCATACGTCTCCGGCTCCGAGTAGTATCTCTCATATGATCCTCCTGGGCAAGGGCGAACTCTGCAAGGTGTACCGCAGTGGCACACTCGTTCTCCACGATCCGTCGGCGTCGGCATGCTTGAACGTCTGGGTGAAGGCGGAACACTGAGTCGTGAAGATCGTCGGCGTAGTCGCGGCAGACACGGCGAAGAGCAAGTCAAGCGACCTCCTGAATTGCAACCTCGTACGAGAATCTTCTGGCGGAGATGTTGATTGGCCTGCTAGCTTCCTCGTTCTCCCGGGCGTAAATAATCAGCTTGCAAATAAATCCCGGTGTACACCATTAATCGACCACCGCCTCCTCGGTAAAGCGGACGATAAAAGCCTCCAAGCGTCTGAAGTACTCTCCACAGCTCCATTGCGTAGCCACCAGCTGACTCCTCGAAGGTCGGAACAATCGGCATCTGCTCCACAAGAACTTTGAATAAGAGCTCCACCCAAAACGGCCAAGAAACGGTAAATTCAGCAAAGGCGAGAAGTAGAGAATGAGATGAGTCGAGAGTGTTTTATTAGTCAAGTTTAGATTTTCTTTTAGAAAATAGTTTGGACACACACAAAACACCCCCATACTATCTAGGGCCAAGACCTACGATCAAGAGGCTCGATACCACCTCTGTAAGGACCCGAATCCATCGATTCAACCCACTTTGTGTTTACCGCACTATTCCTGGGATCAACGCTAGTGCACACGCTTAACATTGGTACATATCACATCATACTCAACGATAATAGAATAATAGTTCATTCATTGATATAACTAAAGGTATGATCTTATGACCAACTTACATTATTAAGCCACGCAGGCAAAACCGAAAATATAACTAATGATTAAGCGGCGGAAAATAGAAAACGTAGATAGCTCATCGGTTCACCACAGCAACCGACAAGGCTCGGACCCTAATGACTCGTGTCTTCTCGGACTTCATCTTCCAACACAGTGTAGATTCCTCAACTGTTGATTATTGTTGTTTGGCAAGGGTGAGTACTTAAAGCACTCAACAAGTTGTGCATGAATGCAATTCTATGTATCTATATGTAAGGCTTATTCCAATGGATAGGCTATCATGGCTATTTTGCAATAAGCAAGCATTTATGAACAAATACAAGAAATAGATTGTAAAGAATGTAAAACAAATAACAATAGTAAATAAATTCAGATTTCTCAAGTAAACCAAGTTTCCAATCCTAAGTCAAATTTCATCTTCCATATGGCATTCCGCCATCCCAACCATGTTGTCCAATTAATTAAGCTAACCCTTAACTGTAATTCCGAGCATTGCTCAATACCGCGAGCACGGCTATCCGAATAGTTTCACACTCTGCAGAGGTTATGCACTTTACCCACGTGATACAACCAAACACCACCAAGGCGAGTGATTATAACAAAGCCTTTACAGTGCTCTGGCTTAACCCGATACTATCCGCTAAGGTTTCAACACTGGTGGGACTGGTTACCACATCCAGGGCCCCCCTCTTGCGCCATGTGAATTACACCATAACTCGGGAACTCACACCGACCACGATAGTACCAAAATTAAGACATTGCAATTTACTCAGCTAGGCTGGCCCATACCAGACATGTGGTTGCATGATTGACTCAGGTCAAAGGCTTGCAAGGTTAAGTCCTTAGTGTGATCAAGGCAAGACATCCACATACCCTCTGCCCATCGGGCCCACCTTGGCCTCCTCGCCCCTTGCCACTTGCCTCAATCTAAGTTATGATCACCCAGTTGATTACCAAGCACCACGTGCCATCAACAATTCAACATCGTTGCGTGCATGACTCGCCACAACAACTCAATCTCATCGTGTGATCCCACATGACACACAAGTTCATAATATCGTTCCATATTCCATTAACCAAGATTAATTATCAATGATTCTGACACATGTGATGACGTGGCACGACTAAGCAACTAATACGGTCTAAACCTCCAATGTTGATCATAATTACTAATCAACTATATTAAACCAATCTAGGGTGACAATGGATCATGGCATACAATGACAAGATAGGGTGTAGATCAAATTGGTATAATAGCTAAGCCCCAATTTAATTTGAAACAATTGTACACTTGAAATAATATGCAATAGGGTAAAACAAATATAGCAATTTTATAAACATGGGTTCAACATGATCAAAGCACAACTTACCTTGGAATAGGTCCTGATCTGGTTCTGGAACTTGCTCTTGAGTTGCTTGATCTTCCTCCGAAGCGTCGCACAATTCAACGTCTACGCGTACCGAAGGAGAAAAGCAAATAAATACCAAAACAGAGAGCAATTAAACTCCAAAAATCAAATAAAATTCACCATTAAATAGATCTCAATTTTACAAATTTTTAGAAATTTGAATCACTCAAATCCGAGTTAAATTGCAAAAGATATAGCCTTTTGAAGTTTGAAATAAATACTGAAATTAGAAAATCAGAAATTCGGAATTAACAGATTTATTTTTAAAACGAAAACTGATTTATTGCGTCATCATGATGTCAGCATGACGCCAGCGCTGAACCGGACCAATCAGAAGCCGACGCGTGGCCTCGATGCATAGAACTGGTCCACGAGACCTCATCTGGTCCACCGTGAATCCGGCGCACGACGCCTCGAAACCCGTAGTGCCACGCGTCTTGACCCGATTGGTTGCAGCGCTGCCCCGCCGATGCACAACACGCGGCACGCATCCACGGCCCGATCTAATCGAACGGAGACAGATGCGCACAACGCGGCTCGATCCCCTCCGTTCATCCAGATCCGACGGCCACAAGCTTACCCGAGACTAATGGCGAGGCGACGGTGAAGAAAGTCACCGGAGACGAAGAAGAGGCTTCGGAGACGGCGTTCCGGCGCGTCCCCGACGAGAAGAACCGGCTTAGTAGACGCGGCACACCTCGGCGAACCCAGATCTGGGACCAAAACACCAAAAACCGACGATCTGGCGGCGCACTTGAGCAAAAACCGCGGCGGTCCCACGCTTCAACTCCGACGAGCTTGCGGTGGCGCCCTACGATCGCTCGCGAAAACTCTTCGACCAAAAGATGCGGCGACACAGGCGAACCTCGGGCGCTACCCCTCCTTTTATAGCCTCGCCAACGCGCTAAAAACGGAACCCTAGCTTCCCCCGGCGGCGAAGTCATGTCGGCGGCGGACTCCGAGTCCTTCGCGGAGACGACAACACCCAGCCATCCGATTCCACTCCAACGGTCACGATCACGTAGCCATGATCTAATCCTATCCACCCGCGATTTCTTTCCGACGGCGACGATCAGTCCGAGACCCGAACCGGTACGACACGATTCCACTCGGACGATCTTGATCCAACGGCGCAGATTCAACCGCCCTAGGTTTTACCCGAGATGGGCCAAATGGGCCGCGCTTCTCACACGCTACAAGACAAGACACGGCCGGGCCCATTACTGTTCCGGGATTTTTCAAAAGGTTTTCTCAATTAAATTAATTCCAGAAATTCATTTAATTTGTTTTAGGCATAAAATAATCAGGAAAAATCCAAAAAAAAAATCTCAAAAATACTTTGAGACATTCTGGACTCAAATAAAATATTTTTACCAAAACTTTATTTTAACTTTGCACAAATTTAAATACTTTTGGAAAAAAAGCAATAAACTTGGAATAAGATTTAATTCAAATAAATCCAGAAAAATCTAAATAAATTCCAGAAAATCACAAATGCACATTTAAGCAATAAAATATTAATTAGGCCAAATTTTGGGATGTTACACCTCCTCTGAAATGGCCTGCATATATTGTAGGTTTTGCTAAAGTCTTGCGGAGTACGAAAGTACTCACCCTTGCTTATGTGTTGTTTTTAGGTGGATAAGTTAGTGAAGCTTCGAAGGTACCTCTTTCGTCGCATGTTGCGGGTTTATCTTCGTCGTGTTCTTTCTTGAGTTTATGCCTGGTCAGTTGCGTGCGGGTTGGATGGGCACACTGCAGGACTTTGCTTCTTTTGCTGCTGTAATCTCTAAGTTGTAAGTTTGCTTTCTATAATAGCTTCCGCTTATTAATTTTGTTGTGTGGTTGTGATTCCAATTGTTGTGTATGTGCGTACTAGCTACTGATCATGGGAATAGTACGGAATGCACATTAGATTTCCATTTCTGCATTTATGTAAAAATGGGGGTCATCACTGTTGGTATCAGAGCTATGCTGACTGTAGGATAAACCCTAGATAGAATGGTCGTTAACATTAGAATAATCAAATTCAAAATCTTATGTCCAAAAGTTACCATATTTGCAAAATGTAGATTTTGCTATTCTTCCCTCTCTCTTAAGACTCTCCTCTTACCCCTACATTCATTTAGTTTTGTAAACAAACTCCTCTTCCCTTAAATCAATCCTCGACAAGTGGAAGCTCTGGTTTCTACGTTAACAATCTTAAAGAGAAGGAATGTCACTTATGAAGACTTGTATTGATAGGTCGAATAAGAGTATTATAGGCTAAGCTATTTAGAACCCCCGTATATTAGTTCATGGTTAATTTGTGAACTGTACTTGAAAACTTTTTGGTGTTGCTTTCCAGGATACACTCGTGAATACTTGACACTAGGTTAACTACTTCATGACGTGATAACCCTTAATTAGCAAGGAAATCTAATTAAAAAGATTTTAAAGAACGAAATGTTGCCTAGTAACCTAGCTGAATCTCGCCTAAATATCTGTCTCCTCTTGAATACAGGATGCCTAAAACAAGGTCCTTAAGAAAATTATTGGAGTATGAGGCCGCTCAAAGTTCCCGACCTAAAAGGGGCAGCATTCCAACTCCAATCAAATCTAGTCCGCAATGTCCAGCTATCAGAACATCTCGACGCAATGTTCGTCTTGAGTCACCTCCGCTTCCCCAAAATCCAAGTGAAGCTATTCCTGAAGAACGATCTCCTGAACCCTCAGCTGTGGCTCAAGTCCTGGCAATGATTGGGCAAGAGCATCAGGTTGATACACTTCTGCTCCAGCAAGTGGTACAGAATACTACTCACCTTAGCGAAGCTAGGGATGGAAATGGTGATATGCCGCATTATTCCAAGTTGGGAGAGTTTCTGAAAACACAACCCCCGACTTTCTCCTCGTTAGCAGAACCTCTCGACGCTGATGATTGGCTCCGTTCTATCGAGAGCAAACTGGCCATTGCGCAGTGCAGTGACCATGGGAAGGTCCTTTATGCTTCTCACCAGCTACATGGAGCTGCAGCAATCTGGTGGGAACCATCAGGTGATGCTTCCTGAAGGTCAAATTGTATCTTGGGCAGCATTTAAAGAAGCATTTTGCCGGACTCACATTCCTGCAAGCATCATTGAGATCAAGAAGCGAGAATTTATGGAGTTGAAGCAAGAAAACTTATCAGTGATGGAATATCTACACCGCTTCAATCATTTATCTCGCTATGCTGTTTCTGAAGTGTCAGATGAAGCTCGAAGAATTGAGCATTTCAGAGAACACTTGAATGAAGAAATCAAGTGGATGCTAGTCGCCCATGATATTCATGATTTCCAAACCTTTGTTGATAAGGCTATCCGGGTGGAGTTCGGCATGAGAGCAGTAATAGAAAGCCGAAAGCGCAAATGGATAGCACGTCAGTCAACAAATGATCATCCCTCAAAACAGCATTTATTGCAGCCGTCCAATGTTCAGTAGTCTGCATCTCAATCCCAGTAGTGCCAAGGGCAAGTTTCTCTCCCTCAACAGCCCTCAGTTCATTCATCGCGGCAAGCAAGATCATCTTCTCGCACTCAGTGCCAAGAAGCCTATGCTCGTCCTAAGAAGAATTCTGATCAACTTTATTCTCAACAGCAATCCTCAAGTAGAGATTGATTGGTTGAAATTTCACAGGTCTCTAAGTTGCCTTCTACTTCAAAACAAGGTATTAATCATGGTCGTCTGCACCATGTAACAGCAGAAGAAGCTCATAATGCACCTGATGTGGTACTAGGAACATTCCTTGTTCACTCTATACCTACATTGGTGTTATTTGATTCTGGTGCATCACATTCCTTCATATCCAACAAGTTTATTAAGCAGCATGAACTTCAAGCTGATTTGCTTCCCACAAAGATGATAATCTATTCGCCAGGAGCAACTATGAAAACCTCGAAACTCTGTTCTGAGGTATGCATTAAGATTAGTGGAGTATCTTTTTATGCTGACCTCATTGTTATTGAAACCTCGGGACTAGATGTGGTCATTGGTATGGATTGGTTATCTAAGCACAAGAGCTATATTGATTGTGCTAACCGATCTATATCCCTTCTCAGTCCAGATGGGATTCAAGTGCAATTTTCTTCAATCAGTAGCACTCCAGCTCAACAGCCTTTACCTGGTTCTGCTTTGGTCATAGAATTGAGTCAAGTATCAGTGGTATGTGAGTATTCTGATGTGTTTCCAGATGAACTGCCAGGAATGCCTCTAGACCGGGACATGGAATTTGTCATTAATCTTGTTCCTGGAACAACACCTATCTCTAAGCGACCTTATCGCTTACCTCCAGATGATTTGGTTGAATTGAAGAAGCAACTCAATGATCAATTGGATAAAGGACAAATTCGTCCTAGTTCATCTCCGTGGGGCAATCCTGTGCTATTTGTTCATAAGAAAGATGGTGGTCTACGCATGTGCATAGATTATCGTGCTTTAAATGAGGTCACTATCAAGAACAAGTATCCACTTCCTCGTATTGATGATCTTTTTGACCAGTTGAATGGTGCTCAAGTATTTTCAAAGATTGATCTAAGACATGGATATTATCAATTGAAAATGAAGCCCAAGGATATTCCAAAGACTACTTTCACCACTCGTTACGGGCTATATGAATACACCGTAATGTCATTCGGACTTACAAATGCTCCTGCCAGTTTTATGTGCCTTATGAATAAGGTCTTTATGGAGTATCTGGACAAGTTCGTAGTGGTGTTCATTGATGACATTCTCATTTATTCCAAAACTGAAGAAGACCATGTGCAGCACTTGAGTATGGTGCTAGGAAAGCTTCATGAGCATAAGCTCTATGCCAAATTCGAGAAGTGTGAATTCTGGTTAAAGGAAGTCGCATTTCTTGGGCATGTTCTTTCGGAAGGTGGAATTGCAGTTGATCAACGAAAGATCCAAGCTATTACAGAATGGGAGCCACCTTAGTCGGTTCCTAAAGTTCGAAGTTTTCTCGGTTTAGCGGGATACTATCGCCGCTTTATCGAGAACTTCTCCAAAATTGCTCGTCCTATGACTCAACTGTTGAAAAAGGAAAAGAAATTTGAGTGGACCCCAGAATGTGAAGCAAGTTTCCAAGAGCTTAAGAAAAGATTACCACAACTCCAATTCTTATTGTTCCCGATATTCATAAGAGCTTTGAGGTATATTGCGACGCATCACGACACGGCCTTGGATGTGTATTGTGCAAGAAAGGAAAGTTATCGCATATGCTTCAAGTCAACTTCGGCCGCACGAGCAAAATTATCCTACTCATGATTTGGAGTTGGCAGCCGTTGTCCATGCTCTGAAGATTTGGAGACATTATCTTATTGGCAATCGGTGTGAAATATATACAGATCATAAAAGTTTGAAGTATTTCTTCACCCAACCAGATTTAAATCTCAGGCAAAGGAGATGGCTAGAATTGATCAAAGACTATAACATTGGCATTCATTACCATCCTGGTAAGGCTAATGTTGTAGCCGATGCTCTCAGTCGAAAGCTTCATTGTCTTTTCATCTCCGATCAATTTGAGCTGCAAAGTGAATTCCAAAAACTCAATTTGGATTTGGTTGAAGAAGGCTATGTTGCTGCTCTTGAATTGCAACCAACCCTCAGAACTCATATAAAAGCCGCACAACTCAAAGATGAAGCTATTGTCGGGATCAGGAAACAATTAAGAGAAGGTGTTGAATCTGAATTCTCTGAAAGCTCGGATGAATTAATTATGCGAGGAAATCGTATATATGTCCCAGATGATTCTGAACTCAAGAGACTGATTTTGAAGGAAGCTCATGAATCTCCTCTTTCTATTCACCCTGGGAGCACGAAAATGTATCGAGACCTAAAACAGGAATATTGGTGGCCCGGCATGAAAAAAGAAATTGCTGCCTATGTTATCGAGTTTGACGTATGTCAGCGAGTTAAAGCCGAGCATCAACATCCTGCTGGTCTCCTTCGGCCCCTGCAAATCCCCGTGTGGAAATGGGAAGACATTAGTATGGATTTCATTACCGGTCTTCCTAGAACTCAAAAAGGAAGTGATTCTATCTGGGTGATTGTTGACTGGTTAACTTAGGTAGTACATTTTATTCCAGTCAGAACTACATATTCAGGAGATAAGCTTGCTGAGTTGTACATCAGTAACATTGTGCGGTTGCACGGAGTCCCAAAAACAATTGTGTCAGATCATGGATCACAATTCACATCTCATTTTTGGGAAAGTTTGCACAGTCTGTTAGGAACTAAGCTAAACTTCAGTACAACTTATCATCCTCAAACAGATGGGCAAACTGAAAGAGTAAATCAAATCCTGGAAGACATGCTCAGAGCCTGTGTGCTTTCATATAGCGCTAATTGGGAAAAGAGTCTTGCATTTGCTGAATTCTCCTATAACAATAGCTTTCAAGCCAGTCTTCAAATGTCACAATTTGAAGCATTATATGGGAGAAAGTGCGGAACTCCTCTTTTCTGGTCCGAGGTTGGTGAAAGAAAATTTTTCGGCCCAGATCTTATCCAAGAAGCCTAAGAGCAAGTGGATGTAATCAGAAGCCGATTGAAAGAAGCTCAGTCTCGACAAAAGAGTTACGCCGATAATCGTTGGCGTGAACTTAGCTTCGAAGTTGGTGATCATGTCTACTTAAAAGTCTCCCCGCTCAGTGGAGTTCGTCGTTTCCAGATCCGTGGAAAGCTGGCTCCCCGATACATTGGGCCATATCAAATTCTCGAGAAGATGGGTTAGTTGGCATACAAACTGAAATTGCCACCTCAATTATCCGAAGTTCACAATGTCTTCCATGTATCGCAACTCAAGAAGTGTCTCCGCGTGCTTACAGAGTTCACCAGTTTGGAGAACATCGACCTCCAGCCAGATTTGTCTTATCGGGAGCGTCCGATACGCATCCTTGAAGATGCAGAACACCAAACGAGAAACAAATCCCACAAAATACTGAAAGTCCAATGGAGCAACCACACGGAAGACGAAGCAACTTGGGAACGTGAAGATCACGTGCGAAAGGAATTCCCGGACTTGTTCTAGCCTCGCCAAATCTCGAGTCGAGATTTTTGTAAGGGGGGTAGATTTGTAACATCCCGAAAAATGCAATAAAATAAAAATGAATATTTTAAATTAAAAAATGTTTATTTCTGAATTTTATTGGCATTATTTGTTTTTATTGGAATTTCCTGGATTTTTGTATTGAATGAAAATCAAACAAAGGAGAATAGGAAAAGGGAAATGGTAGAATGGTAAAATGGTAAACATAAAAAGTTAGAAAAATTTACCATGAAAGCCTATACATGCTGTTAAGTCAGTAAAGTCAACAAGTAAAAATTTTATACACACAAAAATAAATAAATGAAATGAGTGACATCTCTTTTTGACTAAAAACAGTGTGAGTCCGAGTTAATGTAAAATTTTCGAAGCTTATCCGGATCCACAAAAATTACCATAACACCCTCAGAGTAGAATTTATCTCTAGTAAAAATTTCAGGAATTTATCATGTCATTTATACCTTCTAAAAATTCAAAAATAGAGGCTTTGAAAATCTGAAAATTTTCATGTCAGAATTTATATAAAATAATTACACCGTATTGTCACTCCAAATTTTTATAGAGACATTATTAACCCAGTAAAAACGACTAAAAAAAGTTTGAAAAATAAATAATAATGTTTTCACCTTTAATTAAATCAAAATCCGAAATCAAAATTCTAAGCACTGCACAGTGTCAGAATTTTAATTAATTAACCATGCGGTATTTTCGTCCCAAACTTTTACTGGAAGTTAACCACTCCCATTAGACCATGGTCAAAAATTTCTAAATTTTTCAACTTGGTTTATAGTCGTTTTTGCGTCCGGTACTGAAGCCATGTTGTTCCTGTTCTTTAGGGACACCTCGCTAGACCAGACCCTTCCATCAAATTCCATCAAGCCTCAGACCTTGTGAGTCAAACGCAGAGCTAGCCAGCCATTGAATCTTCTCATGCCAAAGCAAAGCTCAGACTTTCATCCACTCCCTCACACGAGCCATGCTCATTCCAGTGAAGCGAGCAAGCAAAGAAGAACAGGGTCAAGCAATTCCATCAGTGGAGCCATGTCACAGTAAGCCAAAAGAGGAAGAGCAAGTGAAGAGCTCGGCTGCTGCATCTTCTTGCGCGGCTTCCAGGAACCTCACAGTCGAATCATCTCTTCTAGAGCGCTGCCGATTTCAGCTCTTCCCTGCCATTGCCGCCGCAAGCAAGAAGAGGGGAGAGGTGGAAGATCAAGCAAATCGGTGAGCCATTCTTAAATTGCTCCCAGCCGTAGCATCCTTGAGCATCCCTGAACCCGTATCACCCATCGATTTTAGCTCTTCCCTGCCGATCAACCGCTGCCGGTGCGCGCCTTCGTCCCCAAAGCCGGCGCTCGGTGGTGGACCTCATCAGCCAACCAGGAACCTTGCCAATAGGTAAAATGGAACCTCTCATACTCCTTGGTGCTTAATTCGCTACCGATTCGAATCGAGATTCACTCATTTTTCTCCCCGACGAGTCGCCATTAGCTTCGCCACTGGCCCACGGTGGCAGCCCGCTCCGAACATTACTGGAAGTAATCGACCCCACCATCAGGTGCGCGATGGTCCACTGAAGCTCACTGTGCCCTCGCCTTCGCCGGAGCCCCGCCGGAACGCCGTCGCCGCCAAGCCCTAGCCACCTCCCCTGCCTTGCCTCACTGACCCCTGGGCCCCAGTCGTCAGTGGCGTGAGAAGAAGCCAGTGCAACCGGTAAAATACGCCATCTCTATACCGAAAGCGTATTTTCAATTTTTCCTGATTTAGTATACCCGAAATAATTCAATCATTTGTAACTTTTGCATTATAACTGCAAAATTAGTGAAATGAATTTCTATATTCATGTAAAATCATTTAATTTCAGAATATGCAATAATATTTTGAAAATATTCACTGGTTGAATTTGAAATTCAAATTTGAATAAGAGGCCTAAAGATGTGCTTTGTATAAAAATTCTGCAAAACAAACTTAGAATTGAATGAAACCAATTTTTATGGAATCCTTATGCTTCCAGAAGTTCAAATATATAAAAATATTTAAATTTCATTTATGTTTGAGCTACTTTCTATTAAAGGGTACATTCAATACACTAAAAACTCAAATATACATAACTTATATAAAAGAAATCTAAAATAAGATGAAATAAGTTTCTAAATTTGAATTAAGCCATAAGGATTTGGAATATGTAACAGAATTTAGATGATCACTGTAGTTCAAAGTATTTCAAGCAAGTTTGTTTAAAGTCCCTTTTATGTAACATATAGTAGCTATGCAAATTATAGCTCCTAAAATCATGAAATTGTTCTCACATGTCCCTGAGGTTGTAAATGTCCCATTTCTGCAAAAACATTTGGAGTTGAACTCAGTTTGTATTAAAAAGTAAGCATAAGGAGCTTCCCATGCATACAGAATTAAATAGTTAAAATATAGATCAAATTAATTCAATTAACCACCAAACCAGTTTTATTATACTCCTGACATCGGAAGGATCCCGGATATATAAAAATGTATAAGGATTACCATAGGAAACAGTAAATATTTAGTAGTTAAAATTTCAATGCTAGTATAATCCAAATAGTCATAACTTCCTCAAACTAACTTCAAATTTGACAAAACCAAATCCTATAACCTTGAAAAATAATGCCCTTGCTGATTATGTAAAAATATCTTATAATTGTGCTAATCTGAATTAAGTCCTTGTTAGGCCCTAATGATCACTTATATGGAAACCATCTCGAATAGAAGCCAAGTATCGCGGAATTAGTTTTAAACACTTTTAGGATCCTACCCTGTTAATACCAGAAAAATGGGTAGATTATCTTGTAAGGTGCAGTCGCAAACTTATGTTGAAAACTGAACCTTTATCGTGTAGTTATACAAACACTTAAGCCTTTTCAGTGACTTATAAAACACCTCGGCTAAGTGTAAACTTTATGAAAATAGCGTAGAAATACTCTATAAAGTGCATGATACTATGTTCTGAAGAAAGAATATTATTTCGTTAAGGTTTGTATAAAAAAGAATCTAGTAACAAAACCCAAAATGTTTTGTGTTCTAAATAAATGAAGCACTCAAGCATTTTCAACAACCCACAGAATATCTCGTCTAAATGCTAATATTATGAAGATCAGTTTAGAAATGATATTTAGGATATAGACTATCATATTATGGAAAAATATTTTGTTTATAGCTTAATATTCATCTGAATCCAGCTTGTGCTATAACCCTAAGTGATAATTGTTCACTACACTTCTAATCCAATTCCTTATAATATAAACCTTGTTATCATATAAGCTTTTTCAACAATGAATAAAATGTCTCATCTAAACACTAAAATGTATGAAATCATCTTAGAAATGTTCTTCAAATTATATGCTATCCAATTCCGAAGAAATAATCTTATTTGACTATGTTTTGCATATAAATCCTAGTAGCCAAATAACCCTAAGTTTTATGGTTCGTAAACTTCATAATATGCATAACCAACTCAGGAAGTAATGAAGAAAACCATAGTTAATATATTTGTATCACCAGAACCTTCTTAAAGACCATAAATAAGTCCAGTAACCTAACTTAACCGATATACCTTATTCAAAATCATTCCTTGTGTAATATCACTTCAGATTAAGTACTATTCACATA
The DNA here is from genome assembly GCA_036346275.1 of Otatea glauca. Classification (NCBI taxonomy): domain Eukaryota; kingdom Viridiplantae; phylum Streptophyta; class Magnoliopsida; order Poales; family Poaceae; genus Otatea; species Otatea glauca. The sequence goes on from CM070720.1 coordinate 23,351,439, forward strand.
ACCCCTTTAGCTAGTGTTTTAGTTCTATTAGTCTAAATAATTTTTAGCATCTATAATTCGAAGTTATAAATGCAAGAATTCATAATTTTAGCCTCCTGAATTCGTAAGTCAAGATTAGATAACCTATAGAAGAAACCATGTTTTGCTCATCTTGAAAACCATTATGTAAATGAATATGTATTTACCGAAATCATGAGGCCTTGAAATCTTATATTTCAAACCCTAAAGCATTCCTGTTTTCTTCTATGAATCTTTATTTGGTTTTCTATCTATTTTCTTTTTGCCCTTATTAAAGTTGGCTTTTGCTATATTTTCGGTTGATCGACGTGTAGAATACGATGTCCCTTCCTCCGTCGATGCCTCCGTCATCGGCAACCGCGTCTTCGTCGTAAGCAATCAATAAGGAAGGCAAGCACCCTCCTTTGATCATCTTGATCCCAGTATTTAATTCGCATTGTGTTTATTAAAATGTTTCATTCATGCGTTTACCTTGTGTAAATTCGCTATTTTGTGGTGCTGGTAGTTATACCTGTTGTCTCATGAAACCTCCTTGATAAGTATGGACATGTGAACCTTGATAACCATAGATTAAGCTTAGACATTATTTAATGTTATCATGGGTATATGCGATTACATTTTATCCATGCTTAGCCATTCTTTAGAATCATGTAATGGATGATCAGATCAAAATTTGTTTCTTGAGAAATGGAAAATGTTGGTTATGAAGCTGTTGGTCATGGGTATTTTGTTTAAAAACACAAAATAAAAACTATGGTTTTGATGCGGGCGACTATTGGCAATAGCCAGATGTGAAGAGGGATTTGCACGTAGTGTAGGGTGGAGTATCGCCCGTGTCACCGTAAGGACCGAGCAATGGGACGCTATTGATCCAAGAAACCCGTGCAACCACAAGTGTTGGGATGGGGCAACCTTAAACCAATTAAGTTATCTAGCTTAACTTTGCACATTGGTAGGCTGAAGTAGTACGAGCATTCGTTACAGGTTTGCTCGAAGGGGTGCCTTCACTGAGGTGTTGGGAACAACGCCTGCCGATATAACGGTGTACGACATGTCTATGGGAAGTTCCAACATTTCTATGCTCTGAGTTCTTCCATCATAGCATGGGTTAACGTCCCGGTGCTGGTGCAAAGTTAACTTAGATAATGTAAAGGTTTTCGTCATGAACATTCTGGCCACACGTCAAAGGTGCGTGAAACATGCGGCAAAAAGAAAAGGTCTTGACTTGTGGGTAAAGTTGTACACCTCTGCAGAGTGTAAATCTAATCGATTAGCCGAGTCCACGGTCAAGGACACTTGGTGAAGTCTTTCCAATGTTAGTTTTGGTATTTTCTAAAATTGGGTTTTGGTTTGGAACCTGTTTAGCAGCTGTTGCTTTATGTCAAAGGATCGACATTGTTGGATTCTATTTCTGGATTGTTCTATGCTCACGAAGGGTTGTGAGTATTACTTGTGCTTTATTTATTTTATATCAGTCAACTTGCTCTTTTAAATTCCGTTTACAAATAACTTGATTTTATAGTATCAATTATGCTTTATGCAAATTAACTGTAGTAGCCTCCTTTGAAATGGCATGCATATATTGTAGGTTTTGTTAAAGTCTTGCGGAGTACAAAAGTACTCACCCTTGCTTATATGTTGTTTTTAGGTGGATAAGTTAGTGAAGCTTCGAAGTTACCTCTTTCGTCGTAGGTTGCGGGTTTATCTTCGTTGTGTTCTTTCTAGAGTTTATGCCTGGTCAGTTGCCTGTGGGTTGGATGGGCACACTGCAGGACTTTGCTTCTTTTGCTGCTGTAATCTCTGAGTTGTAAATTTGCTTTGTATAATAGCTTCCGCTTATTAATTTTGTTGTATGGTTGTGATTCCAATTGTTGTGTATGTGCGTACTAGCTACTGATCATGGGACTAGTACGGAATGCACATTAGATTTCTATTTTTGTATTTATGTAAAAATGGGGGTCATCACAGATTTATACTTCTATGAACTCATTTCTATAAAAATAATTGGAAAACTAATTGTTCTATGTCTTTTCTATTGAAGGTTAATAGTATTGGTAACTATGCTATAACGATTAATGGTTAAGAAAAGAGTTTTAGTAAATTGCTATATGTATTTCTTTTTAGAATAATGGAAGTATAATGATAAGCTAGGTAGAAATATTAAACCAATAATGAACTAAGCAAATAGGATGAAATTTAGTATGAAAAGTATGTATGTATATATATATATATATATATATACATACATATATATACATGTATATATATACATGTATATATATACATGTATATATATACATGTATATATATATATGTATATATATATATACATGTATATATATATACATGTATATATATACATGTATATATATATACATGTATATATATATATACATGTATATATATATACATGTATATATATACATGTATATATATATATATATATATATATATATATATGAATGTGTTCATTGAAACCTTGCTTGCAACTAGAAAATAGACACAAAAATGAGGTAGGTCACTTAATGTGCTAAGCCCCATAATATGGCAGTTAGAAATTTAATAATAAATGTTTAATTCAAAAGTCCTTAAATACATTACTTTGCATTTGAATCCTATTAATAACATACTATTTTACGATATCACCATAAGACAAATCTTTCTATTTCAAATAATTATAGCATCTATAATTTGAAATTATAAATACAATAATACATAATTTTAGCCTCTTGAATTCGTAAAACAAAAATAAATAATCTATAAAAGAACATGTGCCTGTTTATTATAGTATGTTTCCTATGATTTTCTGTCTGCCTTCTTTTTGCCCTTATACTTGTTGTTTTTTGTCGTATGCTATTCATGATGGACGACAAGTAGATTCCGACGAGCCTAAATTAGCAGACGACGACCTCATCGACGATCTAGACTTTATTCCCGACTGCGATCAGCAAGGCAAGCACCCCTTGATCATTTTTGATCCTAATACTTCAAATATTTACTTTCAATGATTGCAAAACTATTATGCATGCGCGTACTTATCATAAAAATGCTATGTTGGAATATTGGTAGCTATGCCTGATGTTTCATAGAACTTCCTTGATAAGTATGAATGAGTGAACCTTGATAACCATAGAAATGGGTTAGACAATACTTAATATCAACTTGGGTATATGCGAATATTAACCATGCTTAGTCATGCGTTAGAACCAACGTTGAATATGATCAGATCAAACTGATTCTTGAGAATTGAAAAAGGTTGGTTATGACATAATGTCAATTGTTGGTATTTTGACTAAAAACCCCAAAATAAAACTATGGTTTAGATGCGAGCAATTATTGGCAATAGCCAGTTGTGTAAGAGATGGACTTGTACGTAGTTTAGGGGGGAGATTATTGCCCGTGTCGAATTAAGGATCGAGCTATGGGTTGTTTTCAAGCCAAGAATTCCGTGCAACCACAAGTGCTGGAATGGGCAGCCTTAACCTATTAAGTTGCTTAGGTCTGGCTTTGCACATTGGTAGGCGGGAGTTAGTATGAGCAATCCTTTCTAGGTTTGCTTATGAGGGGCTCCCACACTTCGTTGTGGGTAAATGCATATCGGTATAACGATGTACGCCTTAATATGGGAAGGAATCCTTAATGCAGGGATTTACTGCCTTTAATGCAGGGATTTACTGCTTGTGTTACCACTTTAAATGACAGGGATTCACTGTCATGTTCCTTCTCTATAATAAGGATTTAACGTCATCGGGCTGGTGCAAAGTTAGGTTTAATCAATGTAACAGTTATGTCATGATCACCATGCCGACACCCCAAAGGAAGAGTGTCAACTGGCCTGGCAAAAGTGACAGATCATTTCTTGTGGGTAAAGCTGTACACCTCTGCAGAGTGTAAACCTAATTAATTAGCCGCGTCTACGGTTAAAGGCACTTGGTAAAGTCATCACATGGTTAGAGTTTCAATATTTCCAAAATGATTTGACGGGAAAATGGTATTTTGGAATATGCTTGATTCATGTCAGGGGATGACAAGGGAATGAATTACGTCAGTCGGATAGACTATGATGCGAAGAATAATTTACGCTAAGTTATTACTTGTTTACTATAGTAAGGTGCTTCTTTACAAACTATGATTGCAATCTAATATGTGCTTATGTTTTATTTTGCCAATGCAAAAACAACTATAGAAACCACTTCATTGCGATGTCCTGCATTTACTTATAATTGCATTTGTGATACACTATAAGACTTGCTGAGTACACAATGTACTCAATCTTTCTATCAATATTGTGTTAGGTGAAGATATCGAATACTCCAATGATCTTTACGATGATTTAGGATTCGGGGGTTATGATGACGATGTTTTCTAAGGCTTTACCTTGTCTGTTGCCTGAGGGTGAATGGGCATACTACAAGAGAAATAAAGTTTCCGCTGCTGCTTTTCGAGCTTTTGGCTTGTATTAATAATACTGTGTAATTACAAGACGCTTAGCATATGTAATATTATTGTGTATGGATGTGATTTCAATTTGTAATCTGTGCGTGCTAGCCACTGATCATGGGACTAGTACTGTGTGAGCAGGGAGCCCATGGTTGATATTTATTATAAAAAATGGGGGCTTTACAAAAGAGCAGTTGGATCACAGAAATATCATGTGTACGTGACGATATTTTTTTTGTTTCCAAAAGTAACATCACACGCGGTTCATAGTAAAAACCATCTGTGATAGTTGTTATCACAGACGGTTCTTAGTAAAAACCGTCTGTGATGTTTGCATATTACAGACGGTTTTAGTTTGAAACCGTATGTGATTTGTTCTATCACAGACGGTTCATAAACTATCTGTGATGTTCCGTAACATCACTAACACATGGTTACAGACGGTTCGGAAAACCATCTGTGATGACGGTTCCGAACCGTCTGTGATGACCTTTTCTGTAGTAGTGTTTGCCTGCCCATAAGAATTTTCTCCGCAATTTATCTAGGGCTGAAAAGAAACTTTTTGGGGCCCAGATTGCAGTGAGCAAGTAGACTGGGAGCGATGAGAGGACCACTTTGACTAATATGAGACGTCCCCCCATGGTGAGATGGTTTGCCTGCCAGCCCGCTAGACGACACACCGCTTTGTCCAAGATGGGTTGCAGATTTGCACGTCGTAGCCGCCCAAGAGTGAGTGGCATGCCCATGTATTTGATAGGAAAATTTGAAATTCCTCCCTAAAAGATTGAGATGATAAATTATAATTATATACTTGTTAGCCAACTGATCTTTTACAAATACCGTTTGCAATCTATTACTCAGTTGGGAAAGATTGAGATGATAAATTATAATTATATACTCAGCAACCTTTCATTTGATATAGCCTTCATCTATTAATCATTTGCATACACTACACAAGTCTTGTTGAGTACGCAATGTACTCAATCTTGCTATTGTTGTTGTTTATTAGGTGATGAAACAGAATACTCCGACGAATTATATGATAATGCAGGTTACGGGGATTTCAACGAATAAATTTTATATGGTTTACCTTGTCTGTTGCTTGAGGGATTATGGGGTAAGGCAAACTGCAAGATAAATAATGTTTCTGTTGTTTGTTTATTTTGGTTGTAAGGAATAAATTGTATATCTTTGACGCTCTCGTATGTAATGTATTTCGTGTATAGATGTGATTTCAATTTGTAAATGTGCATACTAGTCACTGATTATGGGACTGGTACTATGTGCACAGGGAACCCATTATTGGTAATTAATATAAAAAATGGGTTCTTACAGTATAGCTGAATAGCTCTATTTTTCTTATTCTCCCAAACCATGTTGTATGTAATTTATAACCTGGTATTGAGAAAATCTCTAACTTTTAAAACGGACATTACTACTTTTTTTTAAATGGATATGGAGATATTTTTTGCTTTTTCTTATAAATATTAAATATAAAAAATTAGTTTTAGCGATATAAGTTCAAGTCCACTATGCAGACAAACCAAGGAGTCACAAAATAAATAAAAAAGTTAATTACATATTGGACTATACAATATACATACCCATATTAAATAGCAAACTACTACCATTCAACATCTTTTATTGTATTGAAGCAACGGTAGAGTGGAAATTTTGGGATAACTACAAATTTGATGAACCCAATAGACTTGCATTGTGAAAAACAACGCTTTATTCCAAGAAATGGACAGATATTGTGAAATGATCAGAGTATGTTAGTATATTTTTAATAAACCGTGTATTAATTACGACCAATTTTGTATCCAATCTAACTACTTTTCATATATTGAGGGTCAAACTTGAATTAATGTGGTTATTTATAGCCTTTTTCATCATTGCATTTTGATTTTAGAGAAATGAATTATTTACTATATATGTTATGGATGTTCTTTGAGGCAACACCTTGACAATTAATAGGCGCTTATTTACTCTCATGAAACTTTGATAATTAATTAGAGAGAATAATTAGACGAAATTAGAAAGCCAAAATCATTTTCCTTAATGTGCTGGCGGACTCTTCCCTGACTTGTGTCTGTCGGACGCCTGGCCTTCCTTTTCTTCGCTAACTAATTGGAAAGATTAGTTAACCAATGCCTAAAACATAGTCCATATTAGTAATGGGTACGCCTGGGAATTTGAGAGCAAACCATGTTATATATGAATAGGATGTTTTGAAAGATCCAAGCCATCACAAATTGGATTGATAGATTATATTGTTTCTTTTTCTTATTAATGTGGGAATGTGGGAATTTCTATCTTTTTTTCCTTTTCTCTGATTAATATGATAATTTCTAGCTTTTTGCCTCTTGGAATTAATGTGTGGGCTCCTTGTGAAGCCTCTAATTAGTATAGACATAGATAAGAGATGCTAAGTAGATGAAGATTCAAGACATTTTAAAGCAGCAGTCGATCGAGACCCTCATCAATCCTGGAAGAGTCCTGAATTCCGCACTACTTGAAAGCTGTTGCATGCATCGATCTGTCATATGTAGTGCATATATATCTGCAAGGGTAGGGTTCACCTCGGTCCGCTCCTTTAGCATTAGGACCTTCCTCTCTTTAGTCTTGACGGCATCATCACCATATCGAATCTTTTGGAAGCTCTAGCTAGCTCTTTTGCTTGTTTATAATAATTTAGGGCATTATGGAAGGAGAATATATGTGTTCTGTCTGTTGTTGCCTGCAGGTTCCATGAGCCGTAGCTGGACTGCATATTTCAATTGACTGTACATATTCCGCATGCATGAATGCATGCCCGCGACAAGAGATGGCACATTCCAGCAAGTGGAGGCTTGCATTGCAATTGGAATGATCTTTTGATGTTAGTACTGTTCTTCGATTTGGAGACACTGTACGTTCTGCGACATTTCAACTAGACATGTGTCCATTTTCTGGAGAGCGCTAACTTCAGTTGGCTAGTACTCCAATATTACACACTATTAATTGTCCTTTAATCCTCTTGCTAGCCAAATCTCCCTGGCCACTATCAATAAAAACAACCTTATCACCAATCACCACATAGGACATATATGTTTAGAGAGGTGCATCTATCTATTTTCCCTTAATACAAGTTGCACAAATCTTAAAACAAATGAATTGGTAAGTAATCATTATCTATCCTCTATTCATACTTTAATATTTATGCAATTTTTAAAAAGAGACGCATTGAAGCACCTCAGCATGTTTATTTTGTTAGGTGCTCGACATCACAACTAGGATCCAAATTATCTTTGATTCCTGACGGGTGTGCAACAGACTTTAGGGACAATTGAAGCCTTAAGTTATAACTTAATTAACCATCCAGAATACCTCTAACTTTAGAGTTCGTATAAATTGAAGAGACAGAAATGGCTTTCATCAAATTTTAAAGTTTGGTTTGTTTTTAACCTCCAACATCAAAGATGGAAAAAATGACTTTTATAATATATAAGCAAACAGATATCCTTTTGAGCAGGGGTGTTAAAATCCACTGCAGCAACTGAACTGAATTGCCAAAATATACTGTAAATTGGGTATTCGGTGTGTATTTAGTTAGTTTTCATAAACTGTAAGTGACACCAATTTTACTGGATTTACTGAATATACCTAATTATCTTGCCTCCCACCACGATGTATGTCATATCGATCCTAATTATATACTCTTTCCAATTAAATTTGTGTAATGTTCATAAGTACTTTTTTGGATAGCAATAACGTAAAAACTTGCAGGTATACAATATACACGTACACTTTATTTAATTCTGGCATGCTGCATATTATTATGTGTTGAGTACTGTCAATTCTAAGGCTAGCTTAACGCTATTAATTAATTTGGTACTGAATTTTACATGAAAGGTCACTTACATGTACAGGAAACATATATGTACTGTATAACATCAGTTTTTAAACGAAACATAATTTTTTTGCACAACTATCTGCGACATCTAACAACAAACATTAAGAAATTTTCAGGTATATACTTTGTGCTCTAGCAGCAGGTATTCAAAATGGGCTTCATTTCTTCAAACAATAATATACTAGAAACCAACTTGATTGATCTCATCCACACAACAGGTACAAAAAATCAACATTAGTGAATATCAATGTTAGCTGGTGCACATATAATTAATCATCGATTTGGATGTAAATATAATCCCATATCTTCCGATATATAGTAAAGGCATTCATCTCTTGCACTATATCATATATCATGACCTCGTCAATCGTCATCCAATTGAGCACAACATGTAAGATATTTCCAGGTAAAAAATGTGTGTACTGTCATCTAATGGTAGCGATTGATCGGCCCCAAGTGATGTCCCTCTCTCCCTTCATCTGTTGGATCATGATTTCCTCTTAATAATTTAGACCACTACCAGCTGATGTGATCTTCAATAAAATTTGATCACCCATAAAAACCGCCTTTGCTTTGTAATGCAAGAGGATCCGGTTGCTTAAAATTAGTAGCAGCATACATAAATATATGCATGTGTGGTCGATCCTATCTAGATTCAGTACGCCCGTGACACTATGGTTTTGGTTACCGGCAAACTCGATGCATGGGTCGGTACATTTTGAAACGACCAAAAAGTTCTGGGTACTTTTTAATTCAAAAAATTTTGGCTGAGGTTTTCGAGATTTTACCAAGATCTCAGCGGTAATCAAATTAATTTGAATTCAAAATTTATCTAAAAATCTTCGCCGAGACTTCGGGTTACGCCCTGACCTCCCGTATTTTTTTTCTACCGGTAACCAAAATCTTGTTGACACCATCTGTGCGTAAAAAGGAAAAGGAAATTTAAGCAACTTGGCATTAGAGGAATTAGCCAGATCGACTGGTTGTTCAAGAAAGCATGCACATGCATGTCTAAATATTATTGCATATTGAATGTGATTTTTTTAAAAAAATTAGGATGTTGAGTTTAACTAGTTTAATAACTAGTTCAAAACTAGTTCAAACAAGTTTGAACTGAAACTCAAACTAAAGTACGTTTTCCTTTTTGATGATAATTTGGTTGTAGGTATGTGCTAATTTTATATATAAATCGGCAAAGCATATGATCTAAATTCATTCAAAATCTGTAAATTTGAGTATATTTTTTCAAAGGTATGTGTTTTGTTTGAATTGTTATAGATGAGTATATACCCTAAAACTAAAATTTTCAAAAAATATACCAAAATATGGCTTGAATTCGCCAATTTGAAATCATGGTGCTCAGGCTCGATGGTGCTCCATTCCAGCATCCTATCCCAAATTTTTATTTAAAAACAAAATTGGCATATTTCTGTTTGAGAATTATTTTGACCTAGACAATTGGCCTCGGCTCACTCAAAACTCTACAAATTCAGTCGCCCAGCACCATGCTTGCATTTGAGAGTCAAGGGCCCGATATACGGGAACGAGTTATGCATGCATGAATTCGAGAGTCAAATTAGGAACCTGCGGATCGATCATAACCCGCATGCGTCATGCCTCTTGACGTATATACAATTATACATGCTAAATAAGGGAATCTCCATGGTGCTCCCCATGGCTCACCCATGTAGATAATTTTTCTCATGCCAACCCTAGCCATGATTCCTGCAGACCAAACCCTAAGTAAAGCACTGGCACATATGCATGCAAGATTGCAAGAAATAAGGCTGACAGAAAGTACCCGGCCGTGTAGTTCCAGGGAGTGCATGCCACCTTCAATTCATGCAAAGAAACCCGCCATGGGCGTTCACTCTCTGCAGTCTGCTTCCATCGTTCACTCTCTGCAGTCTGCTTTCCATTCCAAGTACCATCTCTCTCACATAAGATTTCGCTGGATGCACTCATACATACATATATATAGCCACAGACACATACACACACGCACAGAGAGAGAGAGAGCTATTGCTGACAGGAAGAGAAGTAAGCACATATAGCTTCAAGCACATGCATGAACTCGATTTAGATCCCTATGCTGTCTGCACATATGCACATATGCAAGAAAATCACTATATATGCTCACTCTCTTCTGTCAGATCCCACTCCACTCCGTTCTCATCACACAGACAAAAAATACAGCTGCAAATTACTTGGATAAATGCATGCATGAACACATACATACAAGCAAATTAAGCTGAGGAATCAGCAACCAAAGATAGCTTTATATATAGCTAATTAATTATATATGTAGACTACTGTTTTATTTGGATTTGGCTTATGGAGCTATGAAGGGGATGGCATGGTATTTATAGGAGGAGATTGAGAGGAGCAGGAAGAGATGTGTACCGAACCCTTCAATTATTCACCGTTTGAACGGAATAAGTGCTGCATCTATTCGCCGATCGACGCCACAGTGAAATGAATAGTCTTTTCTTGGTCTCTAGGTTGTTGCTAGCTTCCACTTCTACAATGATAATCTCATCTTATCCATGCATGGGACACAAGCATATCATAGAATAATAGGTCGACAAGTTTGCCCTAAGTTGTTTCTAGCTAGAACCGTCAAATTTTAAACATCATAAAAAAATCTCAATTAATTTAGGCATCTGAGTTTGATAACTACGAATAGAATTTGAGTTACAAACATGCACTGCTACAAAAGGACTTATATTAGACCCCTCATTACAAACGGTTTTTTGCAAAAACAGTCTATGATGAGTCTCGGGCACATACCAGACGGTTTTTGGCTAAAACCATCTGTAATGAGGGGCACATCATAGACGATTTTAACCAAAAACCGTCTGGGATGACCATTTCTACGAAACAAGTACAGAGAGCCTCGACCTCCTCTGTATTTTTGTGGTTTCCCGAGATATTTTTAAGGTGGCTGCAATTGAGAGGCGATCTGGTGGAAAGAGACTCTGGATTTGGAAATGTGATGTAGATCCTTCTGATCTAGGTAATCTAAGGTTAGTAATTAGTTCTAATTTGCATTATATTTAAGATCTAGTTTGGTAAAGAGGGAAATAAAGATGGTTTCTAGCTCTAGCTTGGTGTAGATCTATTTGTTCTTTGTGATGTAAAGTAATAATTGGTTCTAATTGCGTTATACTCATTATGTAGATAGTTACTTAAAAGAAGGTGATCTAGGTTAATAATTGGTTGTAATTGCATTATATTCAAGATATATCTAGCTTGGTAAAGACGGAATTGAAGATGGTTTTGATCTTGCTTAGTGTAGATCCATTTGTTCTTTTTGATCTAAAGTAGTAATTGGTTCTAATTGCATTACACTCAAGATGTAGATAGCTATTTAAAGAGAGAATTGAAGAGGCTGAGTTTAAATGTAGCTTACATATGTATATATATCCATTTGTTCTTTGTGATATAAGGAGCTATATAGGTTAATTGGCAAGTTTAAATGTAGCTTATATGTAGCATATGTGTGCATGTGCACTCCTAATATACTTAATTCATTATTTAACACTTATTGTTATATACATAGCGTAGATGGACCGATGCTGGATGTACGCTGAGAACCGTGCGAGCGTCGAGTACATTAATGGTGTCTCCTCTTTAGAAGAGCTGCAGAGGAGGATATGTTGAACAAGGGGGTGGAATTTATGCCTTGTCCATGAATTGACTGCGAGAATCTAAGGATGTTTCGAAACCCAGCACAGATCGAAGCACACTTGATTCTAAGTAGTTTCAAAAGGGGATATACATATTGGACCAGTCACGGTGAAGAGCAGATTATGCAGGAAGCAAGTAGTATTAACATCGTCGATGAAGTCAACGATACTCCGGATGATATCGATTGTGCTTTCGATGAGGATAGTTCTCACGATGACTATCACTACTACACGAATATACATCACAATCGGTTCTTTTTTATCATCAGTCGGTTCTAGTGGCGACACAAAGTCATTAGACAAAGATAAGGTGGCGCTATTACAGTCGGTTCTTGCCCGATAGAGATGAGTGCATCATCTCTATCGGTTCTTTAAAAGAAGCGATAGAGATGAGGGGCTAATCTCTAGCACTTCTTATAGAGAACCGATAAATATGACACACTCATCTCTATTGGTTCCTTATAAGAACAGATAGAGATGACGCACTCATCTCTATCGCTTCTTCTAAAGAACCGATAGAGATGACCCCCTTATCTCTATCGTTTTCTTCTCAGAGCCGATAGAGATAAGGGGGTGTTTTATTTTCCAATTCACCCTTCAATCAGCACATATTTCACATAATATTCACATATCACATTCACATAGCAATAGCACACATTATGCACATGTCACATTCACACAACACAAACACTTTATTACAACACATATCACATTCGTTCACAAAACAGAACTCAAACATGTTTCACAGTCAGTACACATGCAATCGCATTCACATATGTAATATTGTTCATATATGGACTAGTAGGAGCTTTCAGGATCTGTAAACCTACCCATCTACGAGATAACTTCCATCCAGTACCACTGGCATAAGTGGTCTCGTAACTTGTTGAGTGTAGAGTTGTCTAAGCTCTTCTAGGGGATATTGATACGCTGCAAAATAGAAATGAGTGCTCTAGTTTAAGTTTTGAAATTTCTATGTGAAAGGATAATTGTATTATTATGCATGTACATATATCTTAGGGAAAAGGTCTGAGCCACCAACCACGATCAACATGTGTTGCATGACATACAAACCCTAGTGGTCGTCACTACCCTATTGATGACACTGTGAAAGAAAGGAAAAGAAATTAAGAGATGAAGAATAGATGTCAGAGAATATTAATCTTATATATGGTAGGCACTTGTACATTGAAGCGCACATACTCCAGATTCAAGCCCTTTTTATCATCGTGTATCCCTCCTTCAGCGGCGTAGTTCGAGAAACCCCTATATACATTGGAGAGATGCCGTTGAGTGAAAACAATTATCATAGTTAAATACATAAAGAGTTAGGTAAGAGTAGTGCACTTACTGCTCCAAAGGATGCTTGATCGCGTAGGTCATCGGTCTTTTCTTGATCGAGTTAAAAGTGTAGACTATGTTGTTACTCACAACGAGCATGAGTAGAACCCAATGGTTGCTTATTAAATGGTACGCAGTGAAGGAAATAAGTTCACATATGGTTTAAGTGTGTACAAGTAATTGAAAGGGTAAAGTAGTACTTACTCCTCACGGTACGGGAGTAGAACGAAGTCCTTCTTCGACTCAGCTCTCTATGCGCCCTTGATGTAGCTGGCAACCCATTCCAGTTGAAGCCTAGCCATGGTCGCAGACACAAGCTCAGGGTCGACGAACCCAACTAGTTGTCAATTCGTCACGACTCGCTGCCTCATTGCCCAGCAACTTGTGTTGGATGTTAAAAAACATAATACAAAATCCTATTGAAGTTATAAGCTCGTGCTATATGGTGCGATACTCACAGTATCCAGGATTGTACAGTAGAAATGTCGATGGCTATCAGTTGGTACAGATAGAATAGATCCTCAAAACTGACGAGGAATGTCCCATCCTCCTCGCAGTGGAAATGTCCCTTTCTGTATTTAACATTGAAGTTGACACGCCGCTCGCCCTCTTTCACTTTGTCAACGAACCATCCATGGAGCTGTCGAGTCCACTTGCCTAGAGGATTCAATTTGCTGGAAGGTAGAAGGGGCTTTCAATGTACGTAGGCCTTAAAATCATAAGGGGTCTTTGTGGCCTATGTTGACTTTCCTTTCGGGGCAGAAGGAGTCTTCGAAGTCGGGGTAGTGGACTTTTCATGCACCTCAGGGGGCGCTGTGGCCTATATGAGCTTTGCCTTCTTAGAAGATGGAGTATCCGAGGCCTCCAGTGGTTTTGTGGTTGTCGTGCTAGTCCTTTTACGCGCCAGCTCTACACTCTGTGCATGAATCGTCACGGTGGTGGGAGCAAGAGCAGGAGTAGGCGCAGGTACGGTAGGAACTTACGAAACACGCGCATATGTAACTTGTTGCAGTACTACTGGAATGGTAGAGAAGACACAGGGCATTTTTACCTTGACCAGTACGATGCCCATTGTGGGCCACTTGATGAATGACATCCATGCTTGCCCGAGAGTGGTGATATCTTCGTTGGGGGGAACTCGAGAACATGTGATAAGAAGGCTCCGTGGATGTAGTCCACCTTCACCCTCATGTAGCCCTTCCCCAAAGGCTGACCATGCATCGTGTCGGTCTCCATACAAGGAAATGCATTGTCGGGACCCGAACCTGCAGATCCGGACCCTCTGTGTATTCTGTGCCAGTCCAGGATCACGCTAGCACACACAGTCATACAGGGTTGCACATCACAGACATTCACGAAGATATAAGAATAATTAGTGCAAACATGTATATAAACCGAGTTGTACGACCTTATGGTCTCCTTACAGATAAGACAGCCACACAGGGCTTACATTATTGAGAGAAAAGAAATAGCAATGAACATAAACAAATGTCGTGGAAGCCTTCATCTTGCCACAGGCAACCGACTGGGCTTACCCCCTAGTTGCTCGGGTCCTCAATGTACTCCTCCCAAACTGGTGTAGTCTCCTCCACTGATGTTGGGGTTGATAAGCAAGGTGGGATGAGTACACAAGGCACTCAACAAGTAATGCACAGGATGCAACGCTATTACTATATGCAAAGCTTATTCCAAAGGTTGGGCTTAAATGGTTCCTTTGCATCAACAGCAATTTTAAACCAGTATCTTATTTAAATTAAAGCAGTGGAATAGTTATAAGTAATACTAATTTCTTCAAATGGTTTTTCATCGAAGATTCTCGGCACACAGCCTTAACAGTTCATTTTTAACACTTGGCACACAGCCACCCCTTCCATGTTTTGTTTATGAAAATCTACCCCTTGACTGTAATCCCCGACCAATGCTCAATACCGTGAGCACGGCTATTCGAATAGTTTTGACACTCTGCAGAGGTTGTACACTTTACTCACAAGATACAGTCGCTCACCACACAGGTGATTGTCCGCAACAAAGCTTTTCAGGAACCTCTACCTTAACCAAAGAACCTCTCCGGTATTGCCTTCACTATCACTTCTCTCACACAGAGCCGAAGTATAGGACCGGCCAATCACCGTTGGATGGGCACCAAGCCGTAGCACAGTGCACTCCCCATACAGATACACCCCTGTGTACTGTCACCCCGAGGTATCAGAGGAAAGATATCAGAACCCTAGTCAACTAGGTCTGTCCCATATCAGACATGTGGTTGTACGGGTGACTCAGATCAAAGGCTTGCAAGGTGAAGTCCTTAACTGACCAAGGCAAGACTTCCAACACTCAACAGTGGCACACAGCCCATTGTGGCACACAGACTCACAACACTCATCAACCCACCGCCACACAGCCCACAGTGCACTGACCTCTTGCCACTTGCCTCAGTCTAAATCATTTCCCACCCAGTTGATTATTGTGCAACACATGCCAGCAATAACTCAACATCGGTACGGAACCACACAGGTCACTGTACCTCAATCTCATCATGTGGCATCATCACACCACTTTTCAAAATACATTCAATATTCCATTACTCAATTTTGTAGCATTTTTCTGAAAGATCATTCATGACTCGTTGCAAGGCTAAGCATCTACTCACGGTCTAGCCTCCCGTGTTGGCACAATATTAGCATCCAACTAATATAATCAAACTTAGGGTGACAATGATTTAGGGCATACAATTAATAATTCAAGGTGGCATAACAAAATGGGTTGATTAACTACATTATCCCAAATCAATTTAAATTCATTTTAAATAAATAAGCATGCATAGTTTCAAAGCATAAACTACATTTTAAAAACCTGGGATTAAAATGATCAAAGCATCACTTGCCTTCAAAGAGTTGCTGGTCGTGTTCCGAAGCTTGGTCTTGAGCGACGAATTCTTCCTCGAAACTTTCCGGCAAATTTGCGTCTACGCGAACAAACAAAATATACAATAAAAATCTAATACAGAGGACTAAATGGCCTCAAAAATTCAAATAAAATTCATCATTAAATAGATCATAATTTTATGAATTTTTAGAAATTTGAATCACCCAAATCCGAGTTAAAATGCAAAAGTTATAGTCATTTGAAGTTTGAATAAAATCTGAAAATACAGAAATTAAGAAATCCGATTTTTCCCAATTATTTTTATACTGAAAATTCACATTTATGATGTCAGCATTGCATCATGATGACGTCAGCACATAAAAGAATTTCGGCCAAAATATTTTTATATATAACATATTTATGACGCCGATGACGCGTCCAAGACGACACGTGGCGACCTCTAGTGCCGCCACGCTGTTTGATTCATGGGCCGGGTCCACGGTTCGGCTCGGTCCACCGTGGATGGCGGCAAGATCGCTCTTTTGCCGGGTGACGCAGCCGTGGCGTCGGCGACGACGCGCACCAATCCCGCGCGACACGCGGCAAGATCGCACCGCTCGCTCATCCAACGGTCGGATCTCACCCCCGCGCGGTTCGGCGACGCTTCGCACTCCACGCCCCCACGCGTCACGCATCCAACGGTGCGCCCGAACTCAACGGTCGGATCGGTCTCACTCTCGATTAACGCACACGCGGCCCGCGACGTGATTCGATGGGGTGCGGCGTCATCTCCGCCAGACGCTCAAATTTGAACGGCACGGATCCGCGCCACCGATCTATCACACCGCCGCTCGGATCTAAATCCAACGCCCACTGCATCCGAGCTGTTTATTATTCAACCGCCACGCGGCACAATCTCACGCGCTCACTAACGATCCAACGGCTAAGACAAAAACATATCGCGAAACTAGATCTAATCCAAGCCGTTCGCTCTAGATCTAACGATCAAGATCAACTAACGTGTAAACCTTAGGGTTAATCCGCACCGTCCATAACGCATCTAACGGCACCGATACAAACTAAATGTAACCAGAGAAGGGCGACGTGGCACGATCCTTACCCTCCTGCGATCCGACGGTCAACGATGCTCGAGTCCGGCGATGGCGTGCGGCGGTGCAAGCTTGCCGAGATGAGGAATACGACGTAGTCGACGGCGTTCGGTGGTTCCCCCGAGAAGATCTAGCGATTCGACGCGGCTTGACTCGGCAAAGGCATCGGTGACCTCGGCGACGGCGGAATGGACCGACGGCGAAGCAAACGGCGGAGAACGATGGCGGCGCAGAGGAACAACTACGGCGAGCTTTCGTGGTCTCTAGAGCGCCTCGACGCGCGTGCGAGGAGTCAAAAGACGCAGCGAAGGAGCTCTGTCGACGCGCTACTCGGTGCACTTTAAGGGCCTCGACGCGCGCGCTACAAAGCGGCGTAAACGAGCGGAAACGGTTGGCGGCATTAGCTCCGGTGATCTCGCGAAGATGACCGACGTGGCCTCTCCCACCGCTCGGCGACGATGATCCGAAGGTGCACGACGCGACGACGTGGCTCACTCACAGCATCCGATCGATCGAACGGCTCGGACCGGCGACGCTTAGGGTTTCGGCGCGATTGGGCGACGACACACACAAGAATGGGCTCGCCCATTATCGCTCAACTGATTTTAAAATCATTTCACATTTAAAATAATTCTAGAAATTCAATTAAATCATTTGGAGCTTTTAAAATAGCGAAAAATTCTAGAAAAATTCAGAAATTACTTTGAGATATTTGGAACTCAATTAAAATATTTGCAATAAAACTTTGCAAAAACTTTTCCATTATTCAATTGTTTTCAAGAAAAGCCCTATTTGAATAAATCCAAATAAATTTAAATAAATTCCCAAAAAATTCACAAAAATAAAAATACTCCAAAATTTAAGTTAGAGCAAAAATTAGGTGTTACAAACCTCCCCCTTAATGTAATCTCGTCCCGAGATTCGTGGTCATCTCACGTAAATAGGTTAGGAACTCCTTCTTGAGATCTTCTTCTCGCTCCCATGTTGCTTCACTTTCCGAATGGTTGCTCCATTGAATTCTCGCAGAACGTGTTGACTTGTTCCTTGTCTCTCGGTCCATTACGCCCGTAATCTTCATCGGATGTTCTTTGTAGGTCGATCTTCTTGCGGCTCAATTGCCTCCAAAGGTGTTTGCTCTTACCGTACTCAAGACACTTCTTCAGTTGTGATACATGGAATACATCATGCACTCCTGCCAAAGATGGCGGTAACTCCAACTGATAAGCAACTTCACCTCTGCGGCTCAAGATCTTGAATGGTCCGATATATCTGGGTGCGAGCTTTCCTTTTGCATGGAACCTTCTAACTCCTTTGAGAGGTGTGACTCTAAGGTACACAAAATCTTCAGGTTCAAAGCTCAGTTCCCTGCGACGGTTGTCAGCATAACTCTTCTGCCTTGATTGTGCAATCTTCAATCTTTCCCTGATCAGGGCGATTTGTTCTTCCGCTTCCTGAAGAATGTCTGATCCAAAAACATGTCGTTCGCCTGTCTCATTCCAATTCAATGGTGTTCGACAGGACCGACCATACAAAGCTTCAAATGGAGACATCTGTAAACTCGCCTGATAACTGTTGTTGTAACTAAACTCAGCATAAGGCAAACACTTGTCCCATGAGGTTGAATATGCTAAAGCGCAGGCTCTCAACATATCTTCCAATATCCGTTAACCTCTCGGCTTGACCATCCATCTGCGGATGGTAGGTCAGATCAAGTTCAAACGAGTCCCCATTGCCTCATGTAGCTTACCCCAAAATCTGGAGGTAAATTGGGTACCTCTGTCCGACACTATCTTCTTCGGTACTCTGTGCAAGCAGACGATCCGTGCCATATAAAGTTCTGCTAACCGGTCTCCGGAATAAGTGGTCTTCACGGGTATGAAATGTGCCACTTTAGTTAAACGATCTACTCTACTATGACCCATATAGAATCATATCCACTTTGCGTTCTGGGCAATCCGGTTATGAAATCCATACCAATTTCTTCCCATTTCCATTCAGGTATCTTTAGGGGTTGTAATAGCCCTGCTGGTCTTTGGTGCATAACTTTGACTCTTTGGCATATGTCACATAATGCAACATATTCGGCGACTTCTCGTTTCATGCTTGGCCACCAAAATCTTTCCTTTAAATCTTGATACATTTTCGCACTTCCTGGATGAATTGAGTACATGGAGTCATGAGCCTCCTCCAGAATTAACTGCTTCAACTCCTTTTTGTTCGGCACACAAATGCGCTCTTTAAACCACATAGTACCTTGTTCATCCGGTTTGAAATCTTTTGCTTTGCCTTCATCCATTTTGCCCTTAATTCTATTGATCTTATCATCATCTTTCCGCCTTCCCGATCGATCTTCCGAGGTAGGTCTTACTTCCAAAGTTGCTAGGAATCCTTCCGTACCATTTCCAGTTCTAATTTCGAAATCCTTACACAATTCCCTGACCGACTGCTTCCAACAAAGATATTTACACGTGGTTCTTTCGCTCAAGGCCCGCCACTACGTTGGCTTTACCAGATGGTAGTGAATTCCACATTATAATCCTTGATTAACTCTAACCATCTTCTTTGCCTCATATTTAGGTCACTTATGAAGATATACTTAAGACTTTTATGATCTGATACACTTCACATCTATTTCCGATGAGATGATGACGCCATATCTTTAGTGCATGCACTACGGCAGCTAATTCCAAATCATGGGTTGGATAGTTCTCCTCATGTGGTCTCAATTGCCTCGATGCATAGGCAATTACCTTCCTATTTTGCATCAACACGCATCCCAATCCCTGACGCGATGCATCACAATAGATGTCGAAGCCTTGATGAACGTCATGTAAAACTAATACAGTGTCGATGTTAATCTCCTCTTCAACTCCGAAAACTCTTCTCACACTCAAGCGCCCATAAGAATTTCTTTTCCTTTTCAACAATTGCGTAAATGGTCTCGCAATCGTAGAGAATCCTTCGATGAATCGACGGTAATACCCGCCATTCCAAGGAAACTACGGATCGGGTTACCGACTTGGGTTGCTCCCAATGCGTAACCGTCTCCACTTTCTTTGGATCTACCGCAACTCCTGCCGCAGTCATTATGTGTCCAAGAAATTCAACCTTATTCTTCCGTAAATCACATTTGCTAAATTTCGCAAACAACTGTTGCTCTCTCAACTTTTCAAGGACTAGCCTCAAATGCTCGGCGTGCTCTTCGCTCGCTTTGGAATAGATAAGGATATCATCTATGAATACGATTTACGAACTTATCCAAATATTCCATAAAACCTTATTCATTAAGTTCATGAAATATTTGGTGCATTTGTCAAACCAAAAGACATCACTCAGTAAACTCGTAGTGTCCATATCTTGACGAAAATGATCTTGAATATCCTCGATCGGATCTTGATTGATGGTATCCTCGATCGGAGATCAATTTTGGAGAATACTCCTGGTCCTCTCAGCTGGTCAAACAAATCATCGATCCTGGGTAGCGGATACTTATTCTTTATCGTCACATCATTGAGTGCATGATAGTCTATACACATCCTAAAACTCCCGTCCTTCTTCTTGACGAATAGGACAGGTGCTCCCCATGGCGATGAACTAGGTCTTATAAATCCTTTTTCCAGCAGTTCTTCAATTTGCTTCTTCATTTCCACCAATTCCTCTGTGGACATCCTGTAAGGTCTCTTAGCTATTGGAGCTATCCCTGGAACCAGCTCTATCACGAACTCAACATCTCTATCTGGCGGCATTCCAAGTAAATCTTCCGGGAAAACATCCGGATATTCATTGACTATGGAAACTTCTTCTAAGCTGACAGTCTTCATGCTGTTGACCATCAATTGTCCATCTCGCACTGATTTTGCTTCAAATTCAATCTTCTTTCCATCCGGGCTCTCGACCGATATGACTCTTTTTCCACAGTCCAGCACTGCCTTGTGTTTGGTTAACCAATCCATTCCCAGGATAACATCCAAGGTTTGGGTATTAAGGATGATTAAGTTCGCTAGGAACTCCACTCCATTAATTATTAGTCTTACCCCAGAACATCCTACTTTAGATCGGAGTTCTGATCCAGGGGATTGGACTATGAGCACACATTTAAGATTCACTATTTCCATATCATTTTGAACAGCAAAATCTCGGGAAATAAAAGAATGCGAAGCTCGGAATCAAATAAAGCAAGAGTGGTGATCGAGTTTACTAGAACTTACCCAAGACAACATCCGTGGCGTTTTGCACTTCATCCGTTGTAATGTGGTTGACTCGGCCTCGTGCGATTCCTTGGGATGGAGTTACACTGTTGATGCCCGCGGTTCACGATTGCGCGGAGTCCTTGCGGTGTGTTCCCAGTTAAAGCGGACCGGGTGACACCTCCTTCTTAGGGCAATTGTTGGCAAAATGCCCCATTTCATTGCAATGATAGCAACGTCTTCCCACCGCCGAGAGGTTCCTCCGACCTGTGCTACGATTCTGGCCGAGTCGAACATTCGACCCATCGGGCGATTTGCGGCGGTGGTGCCCTATCATTGCCTCCAGGCTGGTACCGGATGAACTGCTGGGGTGCCGTCCTCTGCCTCTGCGCCCTCGACGACCTCCTTGTTGCGCCATTCTCGCGCTTCTGTTGTCATCCAACTCTCGGCGCTTGTCCTCTAAGATAAGAGCTTTGTTAACTAGCTCTTGAAAGTCGTGGAATGTGGGTGATCGGCCCCACTGCAACCTCGCATTCAATCCCTTCATGAAGCGGGATTGTCCGGCCTTATCCGTAGCCACGTCCTCCAGTGCGTAGCGTGCCGCTTAGGTGAATTTGTTCAGTAATCGGCCACCGACCGCCCCCGCTTGAGGCTCCGAATTCCTCCTTTTGAGATCCATGATACCCCGGGTACATGGTGCTGGCGGAAAGTCGAGGTGAATTCCTCCCACGTGATACTGTGGGTCCTCATGAGTCTGCAAGTTTTCCCACCATTCTGTGGCAGTCCTTCGAGTTGATGAGAGGCATAGAGTACCCTCTCTTGTCCTACACTTTGGGTAATGTGCGACTTCCTTTCAATTGTCCTTAGCCAATCGTCCGCCTCCGGTGGATTGGCGTTGTTCGAGAAGGTAGGTGGACGGGTTCTCATAAACTCCGACAACCTTGAGTAGGGTGTGGTCCATGGTTACCCCTACTTGAACATTCGCAGCAGCCTTGGTTGGATATCTGCGCATGGTTTGAACCATCGTGTTCATAAGTTGAGTCAGGCGATCAAGAAGGCTCCTGTGTTACGCATATCGACTGCGGCGGTTGAGGAATCGGCTCTTCATTCGTTGTCCGCTGGTTAGCTCCACTTCACTGGCTCCAACATTTCCACGTGTCCTCACCATCATTGCAAGCTTCCAAGGTTAAGAAAAGAAGAAAGCATAGGCGAGTAAAAGAACTTATGTGGGGAAACAGTGTAACTTAAATTATTTAGCCACTTTATTGATATAATATAAAGCAAAGATGGTTGCTCACAAGTGCCTAAGGGCAATGCAACGCATCTGAGACACTCACAACGAAAAACAAGTAAGCAAACATAGGACTCTATGACGACTCACACCTAATGGTGACTCGAGAAGAAAAGACGCGACTCAATTATTCGAGTCTCAACACTACCTCGACTAGACTCGATCACTCATCGAGCCAACCCGGCTGCGGCTCCCCCTGAGCATACACTGGTCGGTGCTCTAGCATCGGGGCCAACTGATCCTGAAGACCTACTGCAGCTGGTGCAAAAGACCCCATCGACTCTGCTGGTCCCGGCTGCTCGCTCCTGACCGGTGCCTCGCTCTGCTCCTCCGGATCGGATCGTAACTCGGGATCGCTCGGGCTCGGGTCCGTACAAAGCCATCTCCAACTCCTGGATCTTCTGCATGGAGTGGGCTAAGCCCTCCCGCAGCTGGATCCTCGCCTCCGTGACCTCGGCGCGGGTCCTCTGCAGCTCCTGGACTGTCTCGTCCAAGGCGTCCTCTCGGGCGATAACATACTCGCCGGTGGGTGATAGTGGCGTCCTCCTCCACGAGCTCCATCTGTCAAAACGATTGTCTCGACGCGGATGGTGACGAAAGACGGTGCCCTCCAACTCTGCGGAGTAAGTGCGGGCAATCTGCCGCATCACCTGTCGTGCCGTCTCCTGGATTCCGGCCTCAAAAGAAGACCTCCTGACCGTGATGTAGATAGGACGGCTCTCCCTCGTCCTCTCCCGAGCATACACTGTGATCTTGACATCCCAGGCGACGTCAAGTCCTGCCCGTACCACCGAAGTCCTCGACACGATGGTTCTGTCAAAACCTCCGAGCAACTGCATCATACGCCATAACTCCGCGGCGTATCCTCCGGTGCGCTCTCCATAGGTATGGATCATCCTCATCTGCCAAAACAAACCTTGTTTAAATTAAACAAAGAATAATAAAAATTCAGCATAGGTATGAAACAAGAGAGAAGAGATAAGTCAAGATTTCATTGATATTCTTGCTCAAGTTGATTAGGTCTTTAGAAAATAGTTTTACCCTCCTAGGCACAACCAAACTAGGGTCAAGTCCTACAGCCAGCCTGCTCTGATACCACCTCTGTCGGGACCGAACTGCAGATTCGGACCCTCTGTGTATTCTGTGCCAGTCCAGGATCACGCTAGCACACACAGTCATACAGGGTTGCACATCACAGACATTCACGAAGATATAAGAATAATTAGTGCAAACATGTATATAAACCGAGTTATGCGACCTTATGGTCTCCTTACAGATAAGACTGACCACACAGGCTTACATTATTGAGAGAAAAGAAATAGCAGTGGAACATAAACAAATGTCGTGGAAGCCTTCATCTTGCCACAGGCAACCGACTGGGCTTACCCCCTAATTGCTCGGGTCCTCAATGTACTCCTCCTCCCAAACTGGTGTAGTCTCCTCCACTGATGTTGGGGTTGATAAGCAAGGTGGGATGAGTACACAAGGCACTCAACAAGTAATGCACAGGATGCAACGCTATTACTATATGCAAAGCTTATTCCAAAGGTTGGGCTTAAATGGTTCCTTTGCATCAACAGCAGTTTTAAACCAGTATCTTATTTAAATTAAAGCAGTGGAATAGTTATAAGTAATACTAATTTCTTCAAATGGTTTTTCATCGAAGATTCTCGGCACTGACCTTAATGATTCATTTTAACACTTGGCACACAGCCACCCCTTCCACGTTTTGTTTATGAAAATCTACCCCTTGACTGTAATCCCCGAGCAATGCTCAATACCGTGAGCACGGCTATTCGAATAGTTTTGACACTGGAGAGGTTGTACACTTTACCCACAAGATACAGCCGCTCACCACACAGTGATTGTCCGCAACAAAGCTTTTCAGAACCTCTACCTTAACTAAAGAACCTCTCCGTATTGCCTTCACTATCACTTCCCTCACACAGAGCCGAAGTATAGGACCGGCCAATCACCGTTGGATGGGCACCAAGCCGTAGCACAGGTACGCTCCCCCATACAGATACACCCCTGTGTACTGTCACCCCGAGGTATCAGAGGAAAGATATCAGAACCCTAGTCAACTAGGTCTGTCCCATATCAGACATGTGGTTGTACGGGTGACTCAGATCAAAGGCTTGCAAGGTGAAGTCCTTAACTGACCAAGGCAAGACTTCCAACACTCAACAGTGGCACACAGCCCATTGTGGCACACAGACTCACAACACTCATCAACCCACTGCCACACAGGCCCACCAGGCACACAGCCTCTTGCCACTTGCCTCAGTCTAAATCATTTCCCACCCAGTTGATTATTGTGCAACACATGCCAGCAATAACTCAACATCGGTACGGAACCACACAGGTCACTGTACCTCAATCTCATCATGTGGCATCATCACACCACTTTTCAAAATACATTCAATATTCCATTACTCAATTTTGTAGCATTTTTCTGAAAGATCATTCATGACTCGTTGCAAGGCTAAGCATCTACTCACGGTCTAGCCTCCGTGTTGGCACAATATTAGCATCCAACTAATATAATCAAACTTAGGGTGACAATGATTTAGGGCATACAATTAATAATTCAAGGTGGCATAACAAAATGGGTTGATTAACTACATTATCCCAAATCAATTTAAATTCATTTTAAATAAATAAGCATGCATAGTTTCAAAGCATAAACTACATTTTAAAAACCTGGGATTAAAATGATCAAAGCATCACTTGCCTTCAAAGAGTTGCTGGTCGTGTTCCGAAGCTTGGTCTTGAGCGACGAATTCTTCCTCGAAACTTTCCGGCAAATTTGCGTCTACACGAACAAACAAAATATACAATAAAAATCTAATACAGAGGACTAAATGGCCTCAAAAATTCAAATAAAATTCATCATTAAATAGATCATAATTTTATGAATTTTTAGAAATTTGAATCACCCAAATCCGAGTTAAAATGCAAAAGTTATAGTCATTTGAAGTTTGAATAAAATCTGAAAATACAGAAATTAAGAAATCCGATTTTCCCAATTATTTTTATACTGAAAATTCGCATTTATGACGTCAGCATTGCATCATGATGACGTCAGCACATAAAAGAATTTCGGCCAAAATATTTTTATATATAACATATTTATGACGTCAGCGATGACGTTAGCACGACACGTGGCAGCCTCTAGTGCCGCCACGTTGCTTGATTCATGGGTCGGGTCCACGGTTCGCTCGGTCCACCGTGGATGGCAAGACTGCGTGCTCTTGCACCGGTGACGAGCCGTGGCGTCGGCGACGATCGCGCAGACCAATCCGCGCGACACGCGGCAAGATCGCATCGCTCGCTCATCCAGCGGTCGGATCTCACCCCGCGGTTCGACGACGCCGCGACTCCACGCCCCACGCGTCACGCATCCAACGGTGCGCCCGAACTCAACGGTCGGATCTGGTCTCACCTCGATCAACGCCACACGCGTCGCACGTGATTCGATGGGGTGCGGCGTCATCTCCGCCAGACGTTCAAATTTGAGCGCGCGGATCCGCGCGCACCGATCTACTCACAACCGCCGTTGGATCTAAATCCAACGCCCACCGTACTCGAGTGTTTACTATTCAACCGCTCACGCGGCACAATCTCACGCGTTCACTAACGATCCAACGGCTAAGACAAAACATATCGCGAAACTAGATCTAATCCAAGCCGTTCGCTCTAGATCTAACGATCAAGATCAACTAACGTGTAAACCTTAGGGTTAATCCGGACCGTCCATAACAGATCTAACGCACCGATACAAACTAAATGTAACGAGAGAAGGCGGCGTGGCACGATCCTTTCCCTCCTTGCGGATCCGATGGTCAACGATGCTCGAGTCCGGCGATGGCGTCTTGGCGGTGCAAGCTTGCGGAGATGAGGAAGACGGCGAGTCGACGGCGTTCGGTGGTTCCCGGCGAGAAGATCTAGCGATTCGACGCGGCTTGACTCGGCGGTGCTTTGGTGACCTCGGCGGCGGGGAATGGACCGACGGCGAAGCAAGCGGCGAAGAAACGATGGCGGCGCAGAGGAACAACTACGGCGAGCTCTCCCGTGGTCTCTAGAGCGTCTCGACGCGCGTGCGAGGAGTCAAAAGACGCAGCGAAAGGAGCTCTGTCAGACGCGCTACTCGGTGCACTTTAAGGGGCCTCGACGTGCGCGCTACAGGCGGCGAAACGAGCGAAAACGGTCGGCGGCATTAGCTCCGGTGATCTCGCGAAGACGACCGACGTGGCCCTCTCCCAGCCGTTCGTGCGGCGATGATCCGAAGGTGCACGCACGCGGACGACGTGGCTCACTCACAGGCATCCGATCAGGATCGAACGGCTCGGACCGGGCGACGCTAGGGTTTCAAGCAGATTGGGCGGCGACACGCATGAGAATGGGCTCGGCCCATTACTGTTCAACTGATTTTAAAATCATTTCACATTTAAAATAATTCTAGAAATTCAATTAAATCATTTGGAGCTTTTAAAATAGCAGAAAAATTCTAGAGAAATTCCAGAAATTACTTTGAGATATTTGGAACTCAATTAAAATATTTGCTATAAAAATTTGCAAAAACTTTTCCATTATTCAATTGTTTTCAAGAAAAGCCCTATTTGAATAAATCCAAATAAATTTAAATAAATTCCCAAAAAAATTCACAAAAATAAAAATACTCCAAAATTTAAGTTAGAGCAAAAATTAGGGTGTTACATGCATCCCCACGTGCAGCCTCCACGGGAAATCCGTCCTTCGTTAGGGTGACCTGGCACTTGGCAGGCGCCTGCAAGAAGTGCGCAACTTGAGAGAAAATATTGCAGGAATTACACTCATACCTTTAAGTCAGGAAAAATTATTTATTAGCTTCAGTTGGGGACTAGACTTATCATTTTTAGAACCGCAGCTACTGGGTTAGGGCACAGGCTTATCTACGACAGGAGAGGGCTCTTGGCTCTAACTCTGCGAGATCATTGCCATCATCTCGGCCCTAAGGAGCTCCTCACGTATCAGCATCTCCTCCTCATGTGCCGTCATCTCCTCCCTCATCTCCTCCTTGATCTCCTCCCTCAGCTGCTCCCTAAGCGTGTCCTTGAGGCGCTCTACACGTGCCTCCCATGATCTTGATCTAGCACTCACAGCGTCATCTTGGAAGTAGGACTTCTTCATATGCCTCGCCCCTGCGGCAAGCACCCGGCCCTTATGGTCAGACTTTTCGATCGTAGAGGACAAGATGTCCTTCGTCCCTTGGCTTAGCAAGGTCCCCAGCTCTTTCCACTTGCTTACCTCCTCCTGCAAGAAGCGAGTACAAATTAGATCTGAAATACAACAGGAATGGTCAACTGCATTGTACTAAGTTAGATGTCTTATGATGGTGGAGATGACGCGCGTGGTAGCGTGGTTTGGTACTACGAGTTGCCCATCCGCGGTTTTATTCATCCTCGCTAATACACAATCACGTGTCTACTCCTCAAATATGTGCGAGTAAGGCATCACAGTCCCAGAGGTCGTGCACTCCTCGGCTAGTCGCGCCCACTATACCTTCTTCCCTTCATAGCCGCCTAAACCGAGGTGGTGCGTGTGCTTGTTCTGCCTCTGGGTAGCAATGTTCTTCTATTTTAACTCCTCTGCCTCGGGCATACTCTTGATCCTTGTGAACACCGGGATTCACGAACAGATACCTCTCGAATGGTGTATGGCCTTTCAACACATACTCACCGTGCATGAAGACCCTGAAGTGCCTCAGAGCCACACCCACCCTCTTCAAGGCGTATCGCCTGGCATTGTTTTCATCTTCCTCTTCTATAATGCATTTGCCCTTAACCTTGTCCCATAGCCAATTCTTCTTCTTGGCGCTGACTACATTTCTCCAATCCTTAACCATTATGGGAACTCTCTCCCTCACCAATTGGTCGAGGAATGACCGGTATCGCCTCTTGTACATGGGAGAACCTGTGCAAACCCCAGTGGCGTTGAAGTGGAGAACCTGCCGCGTTCTACCTGTGGACCCTTTGTTCGGTCCTCGGACCTTCCTCACCTTACTTGGCCCATGTAAGATCGAGGATGCCGACTAGAGGGGGGTGAATAGGTAATTTTCAAAATTTCTTCTCTAATTAACAATCGCCTATGTCAAAACCTAAATAATATGCGGAAGTGATAATGTAACGACCCCCATTTTCGCATAAATGCAAAAATGGAAATGTCATGTGCATTCTGTACTAGTCCCATGATCAGTAGCTAGTACGCACATTTACAACAGAATCACAACCATACACAATATTATTAAAACGGAAGCTATTTATACATTGTATTTTACAACTCAGAGTATATGTAATATAGCACAAGAGAAGCAAAGTCTTGTAGTGTGCCCATCCAATGCCTCAGGCAACTGACATGGCATAAATCCCTAGAAAGATGGCATCATTAGAATTCCCGTGTCCTGCGAAGAAAAGTAATCTTTGGAGCTTCACTTTTTTATCAACCTAAAATAATAGATTAAGCAAGGTTGACTACTTTCGTACTCCGCAAGACTTAAGTGGTATTTGTAAATGCAATAATGCAGGCTATATCAAAAGAGGCTACTACAGTTAATTTGCATAAAGCGATATTGAATTTGTAAATCAAGTTGTCATTTGCAAAGGGAATTTGTAAGAGAAAATTTGACTGATAAGAAATAAGTAAAGCATAAGTAATACTCAGAGCCCTTCGCAATCATTGAATAATTCAATCCTGCCATAAGCATTCCTTTTCTAACACATAACCATTCATCCAATAATCCAATCCTACCATAACCATTCCTTGCCAACACGTGGAAAAACTAATGAAACCAAGCCCTTTTGAAAATAACATATTTAACTAGTGCCAGTTCGCCAAGTTTTCCATAACCGTGGGTACGGCTAATCGATTAGATTTACACTCTGCAGAGGTGTACAGCTTTACCCACAAGTCATGACCTTTTCTTTTTGCCGCATGTTTCACGCACCTTTGGCGTGTGGCCAGAATGTTCATGACGAAAACCTTTACATTACCTAGGTTAACTTTGCACCAGCCCTGGACATTAGACCCATACTATGGTAGAAGAACTCAGAGCATAGAAATGATGGGAACTCCCCATAGCATGGCGTACACCGTTACATTGGTAAGTAGAAACCCCTACAAGCAGACTTTGAAATAAATGCCTATGCTATCTCTCGCCTTCCATAAATGCAAAGTTAAACTAGATAACTTAATTGGTTTAAGGCTGCCCCATCCCACCACTTGTGGTTTGTACGGATTTATCTTGGATCATACAACACTATGTTGGTCCTTAATCCGACATGGGTAATATTTCTCCCTACACTATGTACAAGTCTAACCCTTGTACAACTGGCTATTGCTAATAATTGCCCCCATCTAAACTATAGTTTTATTTTGGGGTTTTTAGTCAAAATACCAACAATTGACATCATGTCATAACCAACCTTTTTAAACTCTAAAAAATCAACTTTGAGATGATCATCAACTTCGTTGCTAATTAAGCATGGCTAAGCATGATTAATAATCGCATATACCCAAAGTGACATTATATATTACCTAATCTTAATTCTAGGTTTATCAAGGTTCACATGCTGATATTTATCAAGGAGGTTTCATGAGACAACAGGTATATCTACCAGTACCACAAGATAGCGAATTTATAGAAAATAGACGTATGCATGAATCAGTTTGATAAACAAATTGAAAATTAAATACTGGGATCAATATAATCAAAGGGGGTGCTTGCCTTGCTTAATTGTCGTTTATGACGAAGTCGTAGTCGTAGCTGGCGGTGTTGACGACGGAGTTAATAACATCGAGTTCTACACGTCGTTCAATGGAAATATAGCGAACAACAAATTTCAATAAGGGCAAAAAGAAGACACACAGTATATCAAATAAAGACTTGTTAAACAGAACAGACGTAGATTCTTTTATAGATTATTTATTTTTGTCTTGCGAATTATAAATGCTAAAATTATTTGGATTAATGAAAGTAAACATTAGTTAAAGGTTTCATAAACTTATTTACTCATATAATGTGTTCTTGGTGACCTTAACACTTCAGGTTATTGTACTAGCAGGATTCAGATGAATAGCTAGTTGAAATAAGAATATTTTTCCAGATTATGGTAGTCCATATCTCAAAGATCATTTTTGTGCTGTTCTTCATAAAATTTGCATTTAGACGAGATGTTTTACAAATTGCCGAAAAGGCTTAGGCGTTTCTGAAAACATAATACTTAAGGTTATTTTGTTATCAAGATTTATATGCAAAGTATGATGAAATGTGATTATTTCTTCAGAATATTATATTATTTACTTTGAGTAGCATTTCTAAGTTGATTTTATAAATTTTAGTGTCTAGATGAGTTATTTTATTTGCTGTTGAAATAACATAAATGATCATAAAGTTAATGTTATAATAAGTCGGATTTCGATTTAAGTTTGCGACTACACTATACATGATTATTTACTCATTTTTCTGGCATTAGCAGGGGATGATCCTAGAAGTGTTTTAAAAATGGTTTTGCATTATTTTGCTTTTAGCCGTGGTAGTTTATTAGCATATGAAGATTAAAGTCTTTCATAGTCTTCATTCCAAATTAGATCTTTTGCCGGATAACATTATCATATCTTTGAGAATATGCTGGAATTAACTTGACATGACTTCATCCTTCAGTTTATGATATTTTATTTATTTATTTAAAGTTCTTATGTTCACTCATAATATATGAAAGTGCATTTCAACTAATGGGTTATGTGTTAATTATGATCTTACTATAATGATTTTTTTATTGAATCAAATGGTCTGGTTACACAAGATATTTCGGATCTGGTTCTCCATGGGTCATGACTTCAGTTTTCATTATATATATATATATATATAGGAAGCCGAAATGGGGCACCATGGTGCCCAGGCACCATGATTTCAAATGCGCGAATTCAAGCCATATTCTAGTATATTTTTCAAAAATTCAGTTTTAGGGTATATACCCATCAATAACAATTCAAATGAAACACATACCTTTGAAAAAATATACTCGAATTCAAAGATTTTGAATGAGTTTGGATCACATGCTTTGCTGATTTATATATAAAATCAGCATATACCTACAACCAAACTATCATAAAAAAGGGAAACTCTAGTTTGAATTTCAGTTCAAACATGTTTGAACTAGTTAGTAAACTGGTTAAACTCAGTATCATAAAAATTTTAGAAAATTTCGCATGAAAATACATAGAGAAAATATCCTTTTTAAATCATGGTGCCCTAGGTAATTATACTATATATATATATATATATATATATATATATACACACACACACACACATTCATATATATATATATCCTTTCACAGAGATGAAGTTTATTGTCTTCATGCTATCTAAGTTTATGCACATGCAAACCACTGATGCTGTATTCCAATTATTTCAACAGTAATGAATAAGCTTCATGGTCATTCTGGAAATGTATGCATCTATCTATACCATTCTTAGTTATTATACAAATGCACATGTGTATAGATATTACTGCTAGTTGTTCTGCTTATGCTTATGCATACATATTTATCCTCTATGCTAAGGTCATATTCTATTCATGAAACAATTTAAGTCTAGTTCATTTCTTAAATATTTTGGCATATTCAATTAACCTACTGAAATACTAGTATATAGAAATCAACTTTGTTCATTTTAGATTTCTTTTGCACAATTTATGCATTCTTGAACATTTAATATATTGAGAACAACTTTCAATAGAAAATTATTCAAAAATATGAAATTTAAGTATTTTTATATATTTGGGTTTCTAGAAGTCTAAGGATTCCAATAAAATTGGTTTCATTTAATTCTTAGTTCATTTGCAACATTTATATATATAGCCTATCTTTTATCCTTTTCTTTAAATTTGAATTTCAAATTTACCCATTGATCTTTTTCCAAATATTTCTACATATTCTGAATGTACTTGTTTTTATATGAATCTAGAATTTTGTTTCATCTTATTTGGATTAAAGATGCAAAAGTTATAACCAAATGAAGTTGGCTTGGGTATGAAAGTCCAAAAAATAGAAAATACGCTTTCAATACATTGAAAGCGGCTTCTCATTTTTCGCAGGATTTCTTTAAACTCAGCTGACTGACTAGGGGGGCCCTCGCGTCATACACCCGAAAACAAAGCAGTTGGCTTCTGCGGTCGCCGGCGGCGAAAGGACGCCAGAGACGACGAAGTTGTGGCACCACAGGGACCAGTGGGTCCGCGCGCATCTAGGGGATGTCTCGGGGCTACCAGTGGCGGCCAGAGTTGGTGCGCCATCGAGAGGAGGCGGCGGCGGCCGTGGAGGTCAAGCCGCGCTGACAAGAGATGGCCAAAAAAGTGTGATCGGTTCCGAAATTAGCATCTACAGGTCCTATTCATTCCATTTTACCTTCTAATGACTACGGAAGAGGCTTGAGCTGGGCTACCACCATGCGCCGTGGTTGAGGAAGAAGAGCAGAAGGGGCGACGGTGTCTCGGTTGCAGAAACCTATAAATAGTAGGGGGCTTTTGATCCTCAGGAGAGATAAAAGCTAATGTGTAAAGGAATTGGAAGGAAGTTCAATGTACCAGCTTGATTTGAGTTCGACCCGATTCTAGGGTTCTTTGATCCACAGCAGAAATGGGGGGAATTGAGGTGTTTTGGTTGGAGAGAAGTGAATGGAAGGAGAGGGGAAGTGATGCGCGGCTTCTTGCGATCCCAGGGGTGATATTTATAGGCAAGAGGAAGATGCAGATGAGCCCTACCTCGGGTGAGAGCTCACCGAGATAACTCTCGGTGTTCCACAGGGAAGAGGATGGGTGGCTTTCGGGAAACGCGACGAAGGGCACCGCGTGGCAAGGAGGGGATAAGGCCGGAGCCTCGGTGGCGCGAGATACAGTGAATGATGGTTACAATAGAGGAGCGGGAGCATTGCTTCGGGGTGCCATCGAGCCAAGGAAGAAGATGACCTGGGTGTCCCTCTGCCGTGTGGGTCCGAGCAGGGAAACGGTCCCACGTGCAAGTGAAAGAAGAGGGGAAGTCAAGCAAAATTAGGAACCGGCTATGAACAGAATAAGGTTCATTGCACTAAATCAGTTAGCTCTTCTATCGCCAATTTAATGAAACTTTTATGGATAGTACTAGAGATAAGATATAACATACTGTTAAATTTTTAGACTGATTTGATGCTTGTATAATTCATAAAAATTCTGACAAGTTACTATGCACAGATTTCAGTTTTTTGTATTTAATTAATCTGGGAGTATATAACTTATTAAATATTTCTGAAACTTTTTTTGGAGGATCCTTTTGGCCATATTGATCTCCTGTCAAATTTTAAACTTCAATTTATTTATATTTTATTTACTAAAATTCTGACACTAGTATTTTCTAATTTTTAGCTTTTCTGTTTTTGAATTTTTATAATTAACAAATCTAATCATTATTTCTTGATATTTTTACTATTTATGGACCAATCCATAATGAAGATT
Source organism: Otatea glauca (assembly GCA_036346275.1). Taxonomy (NCBI): domain Eukaryota; kingdom Viridiplantae; phylum Streptophyta; class Magnoliopsida; order Poales; family Poaceae; genus Otatea; species Otatea glauca. The sequence continues at coordinate 23,385,805 of CM070720.1, forward strand.
ATATAAAAATTTCACATCGAATTTATGAAATATTCATTTCTGACATATTTACTATTTGTAGTCAAGAAACATTAATTAGTTTTCATTTCATATTTAAATGCTTTGGCATGACTTTCTAAATTTATAATGAGATTTATGAAGATTTTCTAGGATTAAATAACTTTTTTTATCTAATTGTTATAAAATTTTTACTCTTTTCTTTATCTATTACTTAGGATTATATTAAAGGATTTCTCCTTTAAAGCAAAATCAAGAAAATCCAGAATAAGTCAATAAAATTCAGATAATTCATAAAAGCATAAATAAATATTATTAAATGTTAAAATTTAATTTCTCATTGTTTATTAAGTTTTGTATTGAAGAGAAGATGAAATCAAGAGAAGATTTTCTTTAAGAACCAATATTCAGGAAAAATTTCAGAATAGATAGAAATTCAAAATAATATTATATTTTGAACTCATTATTATAGTTTGTTTATTTTGGGAGAAAACTTTTGATATTGAATCTTTACCTTACTTGAAACTGGAATTCAAGGTTTTAGGATATTACAACATTTCAATTGAAAATCTTGATTTAAAATGAAATTTATATTTCATTCCATTTTAAAATTATCAAAATTTCATTTTTCTTATTTTTGAAATTTTTGGGATGTTACAGATAAACTAAGGTTTTGATAATTAAAGCCTAAATCAAATAGGCTCATTAAGTGCACTAACTAGTTGTCTCTAACAATAATTTGAAATCCTAAGACAATCAAGCTATCAATCAATTTAATACTATGAATATAAATTGCTTGAATGTAAATTAGCACAAGGAAGCAAACCACAAGGAGACATAATACATCGTGGTTTTCGAAGACTTACTGGTCTCCCATAATCCACGTTGAGATTAGCCCAAACACATTGGACCGGCTCCACGAATTGAGCACACACCTCGAATCCACTAGTGGTATCTCTTTCGCCCTCTGGGTAGGTGAGCTCCAACCTTCACAAACTTCGCCGGGGCTTCTCACAACCTTCATTGAGAAGCTTACCGCGCACAACGTTGCTACACCATCTAGGTGTCGGAAAACACCAAGAGTGACAAGTGAATCCCTCTAAGCTTGAACCTCACCAAGTACAACACATGTACAATGGTGATCACCAAATGTAACACATGCACAAGGATCCTCCTCAAGTGCAACACATGCACAAGAGACCCTCAATCCACTTCCTAATTGCAACACATGCAATTATGGCTCACTCTTAGCTCAAGAACCAAATTGAAGAGTGCAACACATGCACAACCCCTTCAAAATGTCTCAAAAATACAGCAAAAACAAATGCCAGCCCTTGGCATCCTTTTATAGCCCCCATACGAAATCTAGCCATTGGGGGCAAATCGGGCATTTTTCAGCAAACCCCAGCACTACCACCCATGTAGGGTCGGTAGTGCCGGCCTCTGGTGCAACAGTCAGAAAACTAGCCGTTACCCAGACAGTCCAGACTACCGCCCATGTAGGGCTGGTAATGTCGGCTGAGCGACAGTACCACCTGCATGGGGCGGTAGTGCCGGCCGGGCAGAGCCCCAAAATATCCTTGTCTGGAATATAACTACCAGCCTCATTGGGGTGGTAGTACCGGCTAAGCGGCAGTACCGGCTCCCATAAGTGGTACTACCGGCCCAGCGGTACTACCGGCCTTAATGAGCGACAGTGCCGGCCACAGGGAGAAAACCATGTTTTTCACAAACAACTTTTCTCCAAACTCATCAAAGATTGATTCTTTGAGCCATGTGATGATCAACACATGATCAAGTCAATTTGCAAAACACATTTGCAAACCCTATTCACATGCTCCAAAGAATCGTATTGAAAACTCCAACTTATTTGCAAAACACATTCGCAAATAAACTAAAATCCTATGAGATCAATCCTCTTAGCCATGTGATTATCAACACATGATCAAGTCAATTTGCAAAACACATTTGCAAACCCTATTCACATGCTCTAGGATCGAGACCCATAACCTCTAGCTAATTTGCAAAACACATTTGCAAATAAAAAATTAACCACTTAAAAGCAAACCTTGAGCAATGTGATGATCAACTCATGATCAAGTCAATTTGCAAATATATTTGCAAACCCAATTCACATGCTCCAAGATAAGACTCAATTAAACCAACATTTTGCAAAAACTCATTTTGCAAACACAAAGCATAAATCTTTCTTAGCCTTGTGATGATCAACACATGATCAAGTCACAAGCTAAGACTCTGATGCATGAGCTCTTTATTTGCAACACATGCAAACATCTAGCTCCATGCAAACAACAACCATTAAAATCAAGTTGCATGAGCTCTCTTCTTTTGCAACACATGCAAAACTTAGCTCCATTTGCAACGCATGCAAATCTCTAGCTCCATGCAAACCTACTTAGGCCCTGTTTGTTTCGGCTTTTTCATTTGCTTAAAAGCAGAAAAGCCAAAGCCGAAACAAACGACTGACTTTTAAGCCAGGCTTAAAAAAAGCCAAAAGCCTCCATATAACTATAAGCCAAAAGCCAGGTGAGAGGTGCTTTTTTGGGATGAAATAAGCCTTTGCCACTGAAAGTCTCCAAAATTACCCACCAAATGCCATCATATATAAACTCAAGAATCCTTCTCCCATCTCCTCATTTCTCCTCGTCTTCTCTCGCTCCCCTGTCCTCGACCCTCTCCCTCCTCTGCTTCGGTCTCTGCCGTCCTCGACCTTCTCCCTCCTCCGCCGTCCTCAGCCTCTTTTCTCCTCCACCGACTCGGATCAAGTTGATAAATAATTATGCTCAGAATGAAGTTTGATCTCAAGATTAATCTATGTTTTTCATTATGACATTCGGTGAAAAAAGTATAAAACATTTGTATTAGATAAATCAGTATATAAGAAAAGTCCTTATAACCTTAAAGGGTATTTCAAACATTCTAGCAATAAGCTACACCCATGGTTCACAAAACTGAATTTCAAAAAATCGTTAGAAATTCGAAAACCGCAAAAACCGCTCGAAAAATCACTTGAAAACCGTCAGAAACCGAAGGGTTAAGAAATCAAAAAAATTTGAAAAAATTTCAAAAAAATCGAAAACAATTCGGTTTTTCGCGAGAAACCGCTCGGTTTTTAAGAAACAGTTTTTGAGCTAAAACCGCGGTTTTTCAACGGTTTTCGAGTGGTTTTGGATATCGAACTACAGTGGTACGCTCGAAAATCGCAATTTTCGCCGGTTTTGTGAACCCTGGCTACACCATCCAACCCATCAAAAAGCCAGGATACCAAACAACATGTCTTGGCTTAAAAGTAGACTACTTAAAAGCTCGTTAAGCCAAAAAGCTAGCTTTAAGCCAAAAGCCTAAGCTAAAACAAACAGGGCCTTAATCCAAATTGCATGAGCTATTTCCCTTTTTGCAACACATGCAAATCCATAGCTCTATGCAAAAACCACATTAATTAAGATTCAATAAGAAGCAAGCGTGAGCTCACTTATTTGCAACAAATGCAAATACTTAGCTCATGCAAAATCCAAATAAGAGAGTGAGCTGAAGTGAACCGGATTGAGTTCATCAACACATGATGAAGCTCAACCTAAATGACTCAACCCCTCTTAATAGTACGGCAACCTAACTAGCAACCCTGTCTCCGATCCAAACACCGAGATTGGTAAAAGACTAGGAACACATCCTTAGCCCTAGCTAGTTATACCTTTGCCTCTAGCGATCCACTTGGAGCTTTTATGATATCCAATCATCTTCTCTCCAGGATCGAGTCTCGTCTTGTTCATCAACACATGATGAACCTCCTCTTCTATCCCTCTTCACTTCGGGATCTCCTCTTGAAGCTCATCAACACATGATGACTTCTTCCCGATTCTTTATTCTAGTTGGACTCGACCTACTTCACAACTCATGGAAGATTGTTAGTCCAACAAACATTGTTGTCTCAATCATCAATTGCACTCCATTAACACATAATGGATGGCCCAAGATCAATTGAGCACAACCTAAATCAATTTGGATGATTAATTGTGTCTTGAGTACTTTGATGCAACTAATGCTTCATTATACTCAAGAACTTTCCGTTTGTACTTAATCAATCAAAGGAACACCATCAGCACATGATGAGGTGTTCTTTGATGATTAAAAGACAAGAGAATCTCAATTTAAATTTCATTTAAATTGATATGAGTATATATAACTACACAAGTTTCATATACTCATTTTGATGGATTCTCAAAGTAAAGATCCAATATATTGGAGTTATGGAAAGGAATCAATACTCTTGAGACCGTCAACTATAGAATAAACTCCATTAAATATGTGCATATAAATAATTGAACATGGAATCAATATGCACATAATCAATCTTAGATAGCATTTGAGTTTATTCTATATTTGCATGAGTATATTACAAATACACAAGTTATATATACTCAAAGGGTTGTTTCAAAGTCTTGATCCTTTATATTATTTGGCAAGAAGACATGGATAAATACTATTGAAATATTAAGTTAAATTATGAACTCCTCCTAGATGTGTGCATTCATGTAATGTATGAAATTAGAAACATAATGCACATCTTTAATGTATAAGCAATAGAAGAGTTCATCCTTTAACTTGAATCCTAAGTATGCATTAAGATAATAGAGTGAAAACGAGTGCATACCTTGGGTTTTCCATTTTCTATCCAAATTTGAGACTAATAAGAATAAAGCTCAATAAAAATACTAGTTTCATAATAATTAGATTTGTCATTAAACCATGATTAAGCATTAATCTAAAACCAGTCACCAAAACCAATGGAGCTTGAACTTACAACCCCTCAACATTTGGAACTTGGCTCGGCTCAACACTTGGAACAGCTGAATCAATAATTCATAGCAAGTAAACTTGACAATAAAACATGTAAAGCAACAGCTGAATCGATAAAGCAATTCATAGCTATTATGTGAACTTGACAATAAATCATGTAAAGCCGTAGCTGAATCGATAATTCTAAGTATGTAATTGTTCTAGCATATTGCAATAGAGTAACAGATAAAAGAATGATCTTCAAAAAAATTATATCTATTGACCAACTAAATTCGTACCAACGATGACTCCTATTCTCTAACTAGGTTAGGTCCTAATCCCATTCGAGGATATGTGGTTCAGGTATGTTCCTAAGCCGTTGTACAACTCTACAGAAAATTTCGACAGCATCTCCCTGCTGTTCTCCAGATACACGTCTCGACAACAGGTCAAGAGAGGTGTGTATCTAGAGAACACCAGGGAGATGCTACCGAAATCTACCCTGGAGTTGTACAGCGGTTCAGGAACTTGCCCGAACCACATATCCTCAAACTGTCCAAAGAACATGGATAATTCTAGATTGCCCGCTTATAAATATGACATTTCTATCGACATATTTATAAACAAGCACTCTCGAATGGGAGACGTAGGTTACGCAAACTAAACTGTAAGATCATGTTGAGAATATAAAAATAAAAGTAATATGCAGTTATAACTGAAATAACGGACTCAATTATCAAATTCAAAAATTGCATTATAATCTGACGAGTAAAGAACCACATATGACAAAATAATAAAAAAGTCATCATTATTGAACAGATAAACATTACTAATGAACTGAAGTGGATAATCATATTAAGAGGAAAACCTGCACTTAATTCGATCAATACATTGTTTTTTAGCTTAGTGGATAATCATGCTCATGTACTGAAGTTCCTATGTGATTCCATTTTTTGTGGCTATATGAGTGGATTGAAGTTACAAAAATAGTGCACACCTTGTTTAGGTATTCTCCAACTTATTATCTCATGATTTGCATAATTGCGGAGCCAATGAGTTGAAAATATTCTTTTGAGACACCTTCTTAGTTCCTATTTCCTAACTTCTCGCAAAACTAATTCAACTGAGACCTATCAGTCAAGAAATTTTATCAATTTTCTAAAATTTAATAATTTGTTATGATTGTTTGCAGATTATGTGCCACATTAGCGACTAGTTGTCATGCCACATCAGAGTTTTATTAGCCCAAGTAGCCGTAGTTGGGCGGCAGGAAAATATCTCCACATGGGAAACTAACTGGACATGTAACAAGCATACTCCATGTTAATGCCTACCTATTTTAATAACCAGTCATAACCATTTCAGGATAAAAAATAAAAAATTACATAACATTATAGATCATTGAAGAAAAAGGAACATAAGCAAATTTACAGCATCTAGAAATGCACAAAAAAATCCCCTAGAGGTAAGGAGCATGCTAATTGTGACATCATTGTTTTCTCTATTCCTTCAACAATTGGACATCTGTTTCCTTTGTTAAGAATCAAACAATAGTTGTGACAAGGAGTGGACGTCACTAGGGTTCACAAGTTAGCATCTTATATCACTCAGGTATAAAATGGCTACTGATTTTCAAGGAAAAGATAAAACTAATATTAATGCCAGTCAACTGGCCTCATAATCCAAGTTAGCATCTTATATCACTTAGGTAACTAGCTAGAGTACTATCCTTATCAAGCTCTTAGATATGAAGAGTAGAAAAACATTACTCTTCGATGGCGACGTGGGGAGCAGGGTCGTGGAGGAGTTGGAGGAGGAGGCGACGACGTTAGGGCACCGTGCAGTGGGAGGTGACAGCCGGCTTGAGGGCGGTGTGGGTGTCGGGATGAGGTCGAGACTGGGGAGGGACACCGGTGATGTTGAGGGGGAAGGACGCGCTGGTGGGGGGAGCAGACGCTGGTGTCGGGACCCGAATATGCAAATCCGGACCCTTTGTGTATACTGCACTAGTCCAGGATCACGCTAGTGCACACATGCTCAACATAGATGAATATCATAATCATATACAACGGAAATACAATAAAAGACTTCATATATCAAATAACACTGGTTGAATGACCTTATGGTCAACTTACATGACTATGCCTCGCAAGGCTGAACAATAAATTAAACTGCAGCGGAATAAAAACGTAGACAACCCCTCAGTATACCACAAGCAACTGACAAGGCTTGCGCCCTAAACATTCGTCTCCTCCTGGAACTCCTTCTCTAGTTCTGATGTTGACTCCTCAACTGGTGATGTTGTTGTAGGCAAGGGTGAGTACATAAAGCACACAACAAGTTGTGCACAGAATGCAATTCTAACATAGATATATGCAAGGCTTATTCCAAAGGAACGGCTATCATGGCTATTTTGCAACAAAGCAAAGATTTATGAACAAGTACAAGAAATAGATCAGAAGGCGATAGAAACAAATAACGAGAATAGATAGATTCAACATTTCTCAAATAAACCAAGTTTCCAATCCTAAGTCAAGTTTCCAACCTCCCATGGCAACCTGCCATCCATCCTAAGTTTTGTTTTGCAAAAGTCTAACCCTTAACTGTAATTCCCGAGCATTGCTCAATACCGTGAACACGGCTATTCGAATAGATTATACACTCTGCAGAGGTTATGCACTTTACCCACATGACGTGATCGTCTCTTGGTGCCATGCAATTAACACACTTCCTTTGGTGTGTTGGCGGAGAGATCATGACAAAGCCTTTATAAAGCTCTGCCTTAACCCAGTACTGCCCGCTGAGGTTTCAACACTGAAGGGTTAAATCGCCACAACAGGGCCCCTCTCTTGCGCCATGTGAGTTGATCCGTGAACCCGGGACTCACACCACCAATGGTAGTACTAAAGCTAAAACATTGCTAATTAATCAGCTAGGTTGTCCCATTCCAGACATGTGGTTGCAAGAGAGACTCAGGTCAAAGGCTTACAAGGTTAAGTCCTTAAAATGATCGAAGCAAGACTTCCACATACCCTCTGCCCAACTGGCCCACCTTGGCATACTCGCCCCTTGCCACTTGCCTCGATCTAATTGATACCACCACAGTTGATTACCGATTGCACCACGTGCCATCAACAATTTAATATCGTTGCGTGACATGACTCGTCACTACAACTCAATCTCATTGTGTGACCTCACATGACACAAGTTCTTAACATTGTTCCATATTCCATTAGTCAACATTAATTATCAATGATTCAAGTACATGTGATGACGTGGCATAGCTAAGCGACTATAACGTTCTAACCTTCCCATGTTGATTTCAGTACCAACCAACTATAATAAACCAAACTAGGGTGACAATAGATCATGGCATACAAATGACAAGGTAGGGTATAGATCAAAAGGTGTATTAACTAAGTTCCAATTTAAATTGAAACAATTGTGTACTTGAAATAATATGCAATAGAGTAAAACATTATAGCGATTTTATAAACATAGGTACAACATGATCAAGGCACAACTTGGCTCAATGAGCTTTGAATCTCGGTCTGGACCTTGCTCTTGGCTTGGCTCCTTGCTCACAAATACCGAGGGTACTTCAACGTGTACGCGAAACAAGTGTACAAGCAATAAACAACAAAAACAGAGAGTAAACTCAACTCGAAAAATTAAATAAAATTCACCATTAAATAGAGCTCGATTTTATGAATTTTTAGAAACTGGAATCACCTCAATCGGAGCTCGGATGCAAAAGATATAGCTATTCAAAGTTTGAACTTAAATGATAAATAAGAAAATTGGAAAATCCGAATTAAGCAAATTATTTTTATACTGAAAAATAGAATATATGACGTCAGCACAGAAATGAATTTTGGCCGAAATATTTTTCTGAAGAAAACCCTGATTATGACGTCATGCTAACGTCATCGGACACGTGACATCACCACAGCCCGACACGTAGCGATGGCGCATGGACACGGTCCACGGTTCGGCCTCGGTCCACTGTAGACTCGGTGCACGGCTCCTCGGCTGACTCGCCTGACACGTGGCGGCACGCGACTGGTCACAGCACCGGTGTGATCTACACTGCACGATCTAGATCGAACGGCTACGGATCTAACGCGACGTGGCACTTCGTCAACCGATCATTGTTCATCCAACGGCTCACTTTACCGGTGTAGATTACTGTTGGAGCGGTGACATGGCTTGATCTCGGGCGGACGATGTGGATCCGACGGTCCTTGAGCTCTTCAACACTGATGCCGGCACGGCGGCGAGGCCTTCACCGGGCTTGGAGTCGATGACCACGGCGATGGCAGAAGGAAGAGTCTCCGGCGATGTTTTCACTCACCACGGACGCGACTCGACACGGCGAACAAGCTGACAGCCTCGGCGACGGCGGGGACTCAATGGACAGCGAGCAAAAAGCGAAAAAGAACGACGGAGGCTTCGGCTTACTCCGGCAAGCTTGCACGGGCGAACGGCGGCGGCATCGGCGACAAAAGCTAGGGCTACAGGTGCGGCTTGCCTCGGGCTACACGACACGCAAGGCGGCGCTTTAAATAGCGGCCTCGACGAGCGCACACGGGACGGAAACTGATCCCGAGGATCGCGGGATTACGGCGGCACGGCGGATTCGGAGAGATCCGATGAAGTCGACGTGGCGCAATCGCAGGCGCACACGCAGACAAGATCGAGCAGCGGATAGCGGGCGGCGAACGGAAACCGTTGGATCAAGATCTGACGGTAGCGACGCGATGTGGCTAGGGTTTCGAGACGACTGGGCTGCTCGGGCCGATGCGGGGAAGACGAGCCGGCTGACTGGGCTGGCGGCGCGAGGAAACGGGCCGAACCGGATGGGTTTCAGCCCAACACTATTCTAGAGTTTTGAAAAATATTTTCGAATTAAAATAATTCAGGTAAATAAACAAAGCCCAAATAAATAGCACAAATGCCAGGAAAAATCCAGAAAAATGCCATAAAATACCTTGAGATATTTGGAACTCAAATAAAATATTTATGATAAAAGATCAATAATAATTTTCTCTGAATAATCAAAAGATAGCAAAAGGCTCCATTCAATAAATACCAAATGAATTAATTAAAATTCCATAAATTTCAAATAAAAGATAAAAGCACAATAGAATCAATAAAAACAAAATTTGGGATGTTACAAACCTCCCCCCTTAACAGAATCTCGACCCCGAGATTGAGGGTTAAATAGAGAATAGGTTTGGAAATTCTGACTTCAGATCCTCTTCACGCTCCCAAGCGGCCTAGCTTTCGAAATGATTGCTCCACTGAACTCTGCAAAAGTGAAAAGATTTGTTCCTGGTCTTGTGTTCTATAACATCCAAAACTCTGATTAGCTGCTCCTTGTAGATCAATTTTTCCTGCAGGCCAATTGCTTCTAACGGCGTCTGTTTTGTTGGCACTATGAGATAATTCTTGAGTTGAGACACATGAAAACCATCATGCATTCATGCCAATGACTGCGGCAATTCCAACTGATAAGCAACCTCTCCTTGAAGACTCAAGATCTTGAACGGACCAACAAATCTTGGTACAAGCTTCCCTTTAACGTGAAACCTTCTGACACCTTTACGAGGGGTAACTCTAAGATACACGAAATCATCTGGCTCAAAACTCAATTCACGAGGGTGATTATCAGCGTAGCTCTTCTGCCTTGACTGCGCTATTTTCAACCTCTCTCTGATCCTGACAATTTGATTCTTCGGCTTCTTTGAGAATATCCGGACCAAATACCAAATGCTCTCCTATCATTCCAATTCAACGGAGTACGATAAGCACGACCATACAAAGCCTCAAATGGTGACATTTGCAAACTAGCCTGATAACCATTGTTATAGCTGAATTCTGCATATGGCAAACACTTCTCCCATGATGCAGCATAAGCTAATGCACAAGCCCTCAGCATATCCTCGAGAATCTGATTAACTCTTTCCGTCTGACCATCTGTCTACGGATGGAACACTGTACTGAAGCTCAAACGAGTCCCAATCGCTTCAAGCGGCTTGCCCCCAAAATCTTGAGGTAAATTGGGTACCTCTATCTGACACAATCTTCTTAGCCACTTAGTGCGCACACACACAATCCTTGACATATACAACTCTGATAAGCGATCTCCTGAGTACGTAGTCTTCACAAGTATGAAATGAGCGAGCTTGGTCAAACGATCAATGATGATCCATACGGAATCATAACATTTCTGAGTTCTATATAAATTCTCAATGCTATGAATTTTATTATTGGTTTGCCTCTTACTTCCACTAAGAAATCTGCACCGGCCGTAACAAACTTGCTGCTCTCTGATGCATTGCCTTTATTCTCTGACACACATCACACAAAGCAATATTTTCAACAACTTCACGCTTCATCTTAGACCACCAAAACCCCTCCTTAAGATCTTGATACATTTTAGCACTTCCTAGGTGAGTCGAATTCTTGGGATCATGAGCTTCTTCCAAAATCAACTGCTTAGGCTCCCTCTTGTTCGGTACACATATTCGACCTTTAAACTGCATGGTACTTTTCTCATCCACGGTAAAATCCTCAGCTAAGCCTTCATCCTTCTGACCCCCTTTGATCTGATCTTCAAGGTTGGCTTTACTCCCCGAGCAGCTACAAATCTTCGCGGAACCACTTCCAGCTTTGATTTCTGAAATTTCTTACATGACTCTAGCTGATCATTTGACACCAACATGTTAGCATTGCGACCCTTTCGACTTAAGGCATCAGCTACCACATTAGTTTTTCCTGGATGATAATGGATTCCAACGTTACATTCCTTGATCAACTCCAACCATCTCTTCTATCTCATGCTGAGATCCAACGGAGTGAATACATACTTTAGATACTTATGGTTTGTAAATATATCTCACCTCTGTTTCTAATGAGAGAATGGCGACACCACTTCAAAGCATGCACTACGGCAACTAATCCTAGATCTTACATTGGATAATTCTTTTCAAACGGTCTCAATTGCCTTGACACTTATACAACAACCTTGCCATTCTGCATCAGGACACACCCAAGACATTTTCTAGATACATCGCAATATATTTCAAAAATGTTCGGAACATCTATCAACACTAACACTGGCGCTGTCATTAGACGCTTTTCCAATTCCAAAGAACTCTTTTCGCACTGCGGCGTCCATGCAAACTTCTTCTCCTTTTTCAACAACTGCTTAAGCGGTCTAGCAATCATTGAATCTATGAATTGATGGTAATATCTTGCCATTTCCCTGAAAACTATGAATCCGAGCAACAAACTTCGTCTGCTCACGATGCAACATTGCCTCCACTTTGCTTGGATCAATGGTAACTCCTTTAGCAGTCATCACATGGCCAAGAATTTCTACTTTTTTCTAAAAAGTCATATTTGCTAAACTTAGCCTACAGCTGTTGCTCTCACAGCCTTTCCAAAACTAATCTCAAATGTTCTGCATGCTCCTCCCTCAACTTGGAGTAAACAAGAATGTCATCTATTTGCACAACAACAGCTTGTTCAACTATTCCATGAAACTTCATTCATCATATTCATAAATATGCAAAAACACTTATCAATCCATGAGACATGACCATGAACTCATAATGTCCATATCGCAAATAAAACTCTGACTTAAGATCATTCTCTGCATAAATCTTTAACTAATGATAACTTTATCGAAGATCTATCTTAGAGAAAACTCCAGCTCCTCTTAATTGATCAGACAAATCATTGATCCTGGGTGATAGGCACTTATCCTTTAATTGTCAGTTCATTAAACGCTCAATGGTCGATACCCTTAAACTCTCATCTTTCAAACAGAACAGGCGCTCCCTATGGTGACCAACTGGTTATGGTGAAACATTTTTCTAACAACTCTTCGATCTGCTTCTTCATCTCAACTAGCTCATCTATAGGCTTTCGATAAGTTCTCTTCGCTTTTGGCGCTGTAATAGGCAATAACTCAATAACAAACTTGATCTCTTGATCTGGCGGCATACTAGACAGATCGTCAAAAAATATATCCGAATATTCTCCAACAGCTGGAACATCTCCTAGGCTGACAACTTCCACGCTGTTTACCCTCATGATTTGCAATCGCCTGAATTTCCATTTTTCTGCCTTTAGGCTTTTAGCTGACACAACTCCTCGACCAAACTCCAATACAGCCTTATGTCTGGATGACCAGTCCATTTCAAGAGTAGCATCTAGGGTCTGGTATCCACTAGGGTTCACTAGGAACTTTCTTTTCTTTCCACAATAAGCATCTTAACTCCATAATATTCTAGGTTAGATCAAGCAAAATTGCACCTTCTGGCAACGGCAATTCTTCAGGGCTGACAAGCTTCGAACACCACTGAACTGACCATCACGGCACACGCAATCATCTTTAGGTGAACCATCAACACATGGCAAATACTTAGGAAAACAGCTAATCATTTGATTACCATTAATGCTTTTATTCCAACACTTCACATACCAGCATATCACTCATCTCTACTTTATTTCTCTATTAAGGAAATCTTTACATGGAATTCATCACTAATCACTTTCCTTTACAAGTAGAGTTTGCACCGGGTAAATTCATTAATCTAAACTTCCTTGATTGACGTTGCCGTCGAAGTCTTGAATGGGACGGAGTTGAGATTGACATGAACCGGCACGGTTATTTCCTTTTGAGGGCAATTTATGGCAAAATGCCCGGGCCTGTGGCAGGAATAACAGAGTTTAGGGATAACTCTCTTTCTTAAGCATGCGTCGACTGGGGTAGTGTCCTCGTTCAAACGCCTCTTCTTCAACTGGTTCTCTGGGCAGACTTCTCTTGCAACCTTACTGCTCACTCTTGGTGTTATGAACTTGATTGAGGTAACTTCCGGAAGGACCGCGTCTGAAGGAGACTCTAGATTCTTCCGCGGGCATTTCTTAACAAAATGGCCTTCCTCATGACAGTAGTAGCACAAATGTTTTTGCTGTTGTGTCTTGTTTGGTGCAGCTATGTGTACATTGTTGTCATCTTGTTGCGTTAGGGCTGGTTGCTTCATAGGGCATTCTCTAGACAAATGACCTTCTTCATCACACAGGAAACATGCTGTTGGTGATTGCCAATTACTGCTTTCTTGATGAGGGCTGACAAGAGCGAAGCGCTGCTTCTTTAGCTCTACAAGCGACATTGCCTGTATAGCTGGCATTCCGCCTCCGTTTGACATCTCTTGAGCAACTGCAGCTCGGAGATTATTTTATTGATGCTGAGTTACAGCGGTAACTATTGAATCCAAGGGGCATTGAGCTGGGCAATGATCTTGACCATCACAAAGGTAACATGTGATGTTGCTCATAGGACACTCTCCAAGAGAATGACTTCCTTCACAACTGGAGCAATTGATTGCGTGCTCGTTAGCGGTATATCCTATTTTTCCACAGCGAATGCACGCACGATCTTCTGACTTGTTTGGTTGACAACACTTCAAATAACAACATCTAATTATCAAACATGGTGCAGGGGTAGCATTCTTCTCTGAATTCATTGTGACCATACTGTCCTCTGGTGAAACAAAGAGATAACGAAAAACAGCAACAAACTCACTCCAAGTGATATTCTGCGGGGCTTCATGGATAGCACAATACTTCCTCCACCATTCAGCAGCAATTCCTTCCAGCAGATAAGAAGCATACAGTACCTTCTCGTCACCCTTACACTGAGCAACGCATAACTTCTTCTCAATGGTCTTAAACCAATCTTCTGCTTCCATAGGTGAAACATTTCCAGAAAACGTCAGCGGACGCGTCCTTATGAATTTTGATAACCTTGAGCAGGAACAGGGATCACTGACAATGGCTCGAGATGCATTGTTGGCATTGACTTGATTAGTCATGTTCTGCATTTGCTTCATTATTGCATGCATCAACTGAGTTTGAACAGTAAGAAACATTCCAAAACTCTGCATATTCATCTGTAGTGGCGGCTGAGAAGCTGATCCATCATTGAGATTCTCACTGGGTTGATTTCCACTTCCACTAGCTCCGTTGCTTCCACCAGTCTGAACCATCTGCTTGATTGCTTCACTGGATTAGGGGAGAGAGAAATAGCATAGGTAAGAAGCAGGAATCCTAAGACAGGGGAGATAGGTTTAACCCAATAACTTAAACAATAAATATTAATAACTTTGTATGGTTGCTTACATAAGCCTAAAAGCTCTGCAACACATACTGCACACTCAGTAATCGCGAAAGAACCAATTTAACCTAAGCACACAATAATACCGTCTACATGGGTGACACTTCTATCTTAAGAAGACGCGACTCCCACACACGAGTCTCAACTGGCTACTCTAAGCACTGGATCTTCTAGTTTTGGAAACACTTTGTCGATCTACTCCTCGAGCTCGACGATTCCTTCCTTCATGGTCTTCAGGGTAGCAGCAATACTCAATGCTTTCTCCAAAAGCGTGGTATATCATCAACTACCAAGACAACTCAGATAAGATTTTAACTCAATCCAGCAAGGGAGAGAGAAAGAAATTCAGCAAGGGAATAGAAAGAAAGTTTTGGCAAGGAAAGGAATAGAAGAATGAGATAAGTCAAGAACATATTATTCTTCCAAGTTAATTCTTTCCTTTAGAAAATAATTTTGAAGGTCCTATAGAGACGACCAAACTATCTAGGGCCAAGACCTACAACCAGTATGGGTCTGATACCACCTCTGTCGCTACCCCAATATGCAAATCCGGACCCTTTGTGTATACTGCACTAGTCCAGGATCACGCTAGTGCACACATGCTCAACATAGATGAATATCATAATCATATACAACGGAAATACAATAAAAGACTTCATATATCAAATAACACTGGTTGAATGACCTTATGGTCAACTTACATGACTATGCCTCGCAAGGCTGAACAATAAATTAAACTGCAGCGGAATAAAAACGTAGACAACCCCTAAGTATACCACAAGCAACTGACAAGGCTTGCGCCCTAAACATTCGTCTACTCCTGGAACTCCTTCTCTAGTTCTGATGTTGACTCCTCAACTGGTGATGTTGTTGTAGGCAAGGGTGAGTACATAAAGCACACAACAAGTTGTGCACAGAATGCAATTCTAACATAGATATATGCAAGGCTTATTCCAAAGGAACGGCTATCATGGCTATTTTGCAACAAAGCAGCATTTATGAACAAGTACAAGAAATAGACTGTAAAGGCAGTAAAACAAATAACAGTAATAGATAGATTCAACATTTCTCAAATAAACCAAGTTTCCAATCCTAAGTCAAGTTTCCAACCTCCCATGGCAACCTGCCATCCATCCTAAGTTTTGTTTTGCAAAAGTCTAACCCTTAACTGTAATTCCCGAGCATTGCTCAATACCGTGAACACGGCTATTCGAATAGATTATACACTCTGCAGAGGTTATGCACTTTACCCACATGACGTGATCGTCTCTTGGTGCCATGCAATTAACACACTTCCTTTGGTGTGTTGGCGGAGAGATCATGACAAAGCCTTTATAAAGCTCTGCCTTAACCCAGTACTGCCCGCTGAGGTTTCAACACTGAAGGGTTAAACCGCCACAACAGGGCCCCTCTCTTGCGCCATGTGAGTTGATCCGTGAACCCGAGACTCACACCACCAATGGTAGTACTAAAGCTAAAACATTGCTAATTAATCAGCTAGGTTGTCCCATTCCAGACATGTGGTTGCAAGAGAGACTCAGGTCAAAGGCTTGCAAGGTTAAGTCCTTAAAATGATCGAAGCAAGACGTCCACATACCCTCTGCCCAACTGGCCCACCTTGGCATACTCGCCCCTTGCCACTTGCCTCGATCTAATTGATACCACCACAGTTGATTACCGATTGCACCACGTGCCATCAACAATTTAATATCGTTGCGTGACATGACTCGTCACTACAACTCAATCTCATTGTGTGACCTCACATGACACAAGTTCTTAACATTGTTCCATATTCCATTAGTCAACATTAATTATCAATGATTCAAGTACATGTGATGACGTGGCATAGCTAAGCGACTATAACGTTCTAACCTTCCCATGTTGATTTCAGTACCAACCAACTATAATGAACCAAACTAGGGTGACAATAGATCATGGCATACAAATGACAAGGTAGGGTATAGATCAAAAGGTGTATTAACTAAGTTCCAATTTAAATTGAAACAATTGTGTACTTGAAATAATATGCAATAGAGTAAAACATTATAGCGATTTTATAAACATAGGTACAACATGATCAAGGCACAACTTGCCTCAATGAGCTTTGAATCTCGGTCTGGACCTTGCTCTTGGCTTGGCTCCTTGCTCATAAATACTGAGGGTACTTCAACGTGTACGCGAAACAAGTGTACAAGCAATAAACAACAAAAACAGAGAGTAAACTCAACTCGAAAAATTAAATAAAATTCACCATTAAATAGAGCTCGATTTTATGAATTTTTAGAAACTGGAATCACCTCAATCGGAGCTCGGATGCAAAAGATATAGCTATTCAAAGTTTGAACTTAAATGATAAATAAGAAAATTGGAAAATCCGAATTATGCAAATTATTTTTATACTGAAAAATAGAATATATGACGTCATGCTGACGTCAGCACAGAAATGAATTTTGGCCGAAATATTTTTCTGAAGAAAACCCTGATTATGACGTCATGCTAACGTCATCGGACACGTGACATCACCGCAGCCCGACACGTAGCGATGGCGCATGGACACGGTCCACGGTTCGGCCTCGGTCCACTGTAGACTCGGTGCACGGCTCCTCGGCTGACTCGCCTGACACGCGGCGGCACGCGACTGGTCACGGCACCGGTGCGATCTACACTGCACGATCTAGATCGAACGGCTACGGATCTAACGTGACGTGGCACTTCGTCAACCGATCATCGTTCATCCAACGGCTCACCTTACCATCGTAGATTACTGTTGAAGCGGCGACGTGGCTTGATCTCGGGCGGATGATGTGGATCCGACGGTCCTTGAGCTCTTCAACACTGATGGCGGCACGGCGGCGAGGCCTTCACCAGACTTGGAGACGATGACCACGGCGATGGCGGAAGGAAGAGTCTCCGGCGACGTTTTCACTCGCCACGGACTCGACTCGACACGGCGAACAAGCTGACAGCCTCGGCGACGGCGGGGACTCAATGGACAGCGAGCAAAAAGCGAAAAAGAACGACGGAGGCTTCGGCTTACTCCGGCAAGCTTGCACGGGCGAACGGCAGCGACACCGGCGACAAAAGCTAGGGCTACAGGTGCGGCTTGCCTTGGGCTACACGACACGCAAGGCGGCGCTTTAAATAGCGGCCTCGACGAGCGCACATGGGACAAAAATCGATCCCTAGGATCGCGAGATTACAGCGGCACGGCTGATTCGGAGAGATCCGACGAAGTCGACGTGGCACAATTACAGGCGCACACGCAGACACGATCGAGCGGCTGACAGCGGGCGGTGAAAGGAAACCGTTGGATCAAGATCCGACGGTAGCGACGCGATGCGGCTAGGGTTTCGAGATCACCGGCTCGCTGCGGCCGGTGATCTGCGGGAAGAGGAGCCATTGGTGAAATAAGGTGGCAGCGAGGAACAGGCGAACCGGATGGGTTTCAGCCCAACACTATTCTAGAGTTTTGAAAAATATTTTCGAATTAAAATAATTCAGGTAAATAAACAAAGCCCAAATAAATAGCACAAATGCTAGGAAAAATCCAAACAAATTACATAAAATACCTTGAGATATTTGGAACTCAAATAAAATATTTATGATAAAAAATCACTAATACTTTTCTCTAAATAATCAAAAGATAGCAAAAGGCTCCATTCAATAAATACCAAATGAATTAATTAAAATTCCATAAATTTCAATTAAAAGATAAAATCACAATAGAATCAATGAAATCAAAATTTGGGATGTTACAGCTGGTCGGGGAAGCTAGTCGAGGAGGCCAAGGATGACGGGGTGGATGAGGCGGCGGGAAGAGCTAGGGCTAGAGGGCGGGTGGGGAAAACTGACACGCGAGATAATTGGCGAGCACATAGCTAGGGCATTAAGTATGTCCGATTGGCAATGCAGTCGGTTCTTACTAAAAGACCGACACAAATAACTACTAACATCAGTATCGGTTTTTATTCAGAAACCGACACAAATAAGGGATAACATCAATATTGGTTTTTATAGAAAAACCGACACAAATGAGTGATTGACACACAGCCCCATGATTCCCTCTCATGAGAATTAGTATCGGTGTTTAAAATAAAAGCGACACAAATTAGCTAGACAGTAGTATCGATTTTAATACAAAATCGACACATATGATTTCTAACATCAGTATCAGTTTTTATTGAAAAACCGACACAAATGTGTGATTGACACATAGCCCCTTGATTGAGTATCAGTATCGATTTTTAAAACAAAAGCGACATAAATGAGCTAGATAGCAGTATCGGTTTTAATAAAAAATCAACACAAATGATTGCTATCATCAGTATCGGTTTTTATTAAGAAAATGACACAAATAAGGTATAACATCAGTATCGGTTTTTATAGAAAAACCGACACAAATGAGTGATTGACACACAGCCCCATGATTCCCTCTCATGAGTATCAGTATGGGTTTTTAAAATAAAAGAGACACAAATGAGCTAGGCAGTAGTATCAATTTTAATACAAAACCGACACAAATGATTTCTAACATCAGTATCAGTTTTTATTGAAAAACCGACACAAACAATTGTCAACATTAGTATCGGTTTTCATATAAAAACCGACACAAATGAGTGATTGACACACAGCCCCTTGATTGAGTATCGGTATCTGTTTTTAAAATAAAAGCAACTCAAATGAGCTATACAGTAGTATCGGTTTTAATACAAAACTAACACAAATGATTGCTATCATCAGTATCGTTTTTATTCAGAAACCAACACAAATAAGGTATAATATCAGTATCGGTTTTTATAGAAAAAATGACACAAATGAGTGATTGACACACAACCCCATGATTCCCTCTCATGAGTATCAGTATTGGTTTTTAAAATAAAAGCGACAGAAATGAGCTCGACAGTAGTATCGGTTTTAATACAAAATCGACACAAATGATGTAAGAATCAGTATCGGTTTCATGAGAAAACCGACACAGATGAGGTGTAATATTAGTATCGGTTTTATGGAAAAACTGATACAAATAGCATTCTGAAGTTTCAGGAATACCTATAGTGTTTAACAGATAATTGACAATATTTGAAAGTATTTGAAATTTTGCAAAAACATACTTTGGGGTGTTGCAAAGCTTTTCCAAAAATAAATTTTCAAAAAGAGTCCCCATTGAGAAGATACGATGAATTTCAGTTCGTAGGCATGATTTTTGCTTCAAGCGTAGAAAAGTCAAAACTTTTTCAAATTAAGCCCGAATTGTTTAAAAATTCCCAGAAATGAACTATTCACTAGTTACAAGCTTTCCCAAAAATAATTTCATCAAAAGGCATTTTCTTTCACAACATATGGTGCAATGTGCTATTTAGGCATAAAGAGATATCATGAATTTTCCATCCAAGCCTTAAAAAGAAATTCAATTTGGATTTTTACTCCAAAAGCAATTTAAAATATTTGAAATACATAATGGAATAATGATGTTAGCAACAAACATTAATATAGCATGGCTTGCAATAAGGAGCTACATATACCAGAATCCATAGACAAAAATTGTGAAAGTTTCTTCGAGAGGCAAACAAATGCTATTAGTTTAGCCTCAGTTCTGTTTCTCAGAATTATTTAGATGACATTGCATATAAGCTAAAGCACACATAAGCTTTCCAAACCCGAAACTAAAGTTATGTACAATACAAACATTTCAAACACATAGCATTATTTACAATGACATACTCCCTTTATTTTACAATAAAACCCTTCTTGATGGTCTACACGCATGTAATTTGTACCAAGTGTGTCATCCTCCCCGCTAAGACAGGCCCCATCCGCAAATGGAGGTATTTCATTGAATTGGTCGTATTCTTCTTCATGTACGACATTTTCAACTCCTACGATCCACCTCTTGCCATGAAGAACGACGTGCAACCTCGGATTGGGCGGATCACGCACCTAGAAGACTTGAGTTGCTTGCTTCGCAAGGACAAACGGTTCATCTTTGTAGGCGAGTCTACTGAGATCCACAAGAGTAAAACCTCTCTTGTCGACCTTCACTGCATTTGGAAGTCCCACTCACTTACATCGGAACAATGGAACTTGGTATATTCCGTAATCGAGCTCCCAAATTTCTTCGATCGTCCCGTAGTACGAGTTCATAGACATTGAGGATCCTCCTTTCGAGTGATGTTCATCGGACAAATCATCTATGCTTACACCACTGTTTTGAATAGTACTCTTGGCATCCTGACTTTTAGTGTAAAAGGTGTACCTATTTATATCATACCCCTGCCATGTCTGTACATTAAATCTAGGTCCGTCAACCAACCATTTGACATTCTCACTAATGGAGACCTCCGCCTTTTTTTTGAACCATATGTGGATTCTCTTTTCGTAATATCAACTTGTGCTACTCAATGTACCCTACGACTTTTGCGCTGTGCTGCAAGACTGTCAAATGTGCTTTGCAATACATATCAAACCGTGGCCTCGTTAGTTTCGACCCCACGGTTCGTTTGCCAGTAAGTCTGCCCTCATGGCGAGATACAGGAACACCAATTGCTTGTCTTTTTTCAAGATAGTCCACGTAGAACTCAATAACCTCTTCAGTCCCATAACCTTCAACAATACTACCCTCAAGCTTCAACCGATTCCTCATGTATGACTTAATATACCCATGTACCTCTCGAACGGATACATGTAACGTAGAAAAAGCGGGTCCACATATCTTAATCTCTCTAACAAGGTGAACAACAAGGTGGACCATTGTCGGGACCCAAATATGCAAATCCGGACCCTCTGTGTATACTGCACTAGTCCAGGATCACTCTAGTGCACACAGGCTCAACATCAGTAAATATCACAATCATACACAACGAAAATACAATAAAAGATTTCATATCTTAAATAACACTTGTTGAATGACCTTATGGTCAACTTACATGGCTATGCCTCGCCAGGCTGAACAACAAATTAAATTGCAGCGGAATAAAAACGTAGATAACCCCTCAGTATACCACAGGCAACTGACAAGGCTTGCACCCTAAACCTTCGTCTCTTCCTGAAACTTCTCCTCCAGCTTTGGTATAGACTCCTCAACTGGTGATGTTGTTGATGGCAAGGGTGAGTACATAAAGCACTCAACAAGACATGCACAGAATGCAATTCCAACATAACTATATGCAAGGCTTATTCCAAAGAATGGCTTATCATGGTTCTTTTGCAGTAAAGCAGCATTTGAGAACAATTACAGTAATTTGATTGTAAAGAGAGTAAAACAAATAACTGTAATAAATAGATTCAGCATTTCTCAAGTAAACCAAGTTCCAATCCTTAATCAAGTTCCAACTTCCCATGGCAACCTGCCATCCATTCCAAGTTTTATTTGATTAAAAGTCTAACCCTTAACTGTAATTCCCGAGCATTGCTCAATACGGTAAGCACGGCTATTCGAATAGATTTTACACTCTGCAGAGGTTATGCACTTTACCCAAACGACATGATCATCCCTTGTTGCCAAGCTATTAGCACACTTTCTTTGGTGTGCCGACAGGGTAATCACGACAAAGCCTTTACAACGCTCTGCTTAGACCCTGTACTGCTCGCTGAGGTTTCAACAAAGAAGGGACTGGTTACCACACTCCGGGCCCCCCTCTTGCGCCGTGTGAGTTAATCCGCGAATCTGGAACTCACTATTCACCACAACAGTACCGAAATCTAGACATCACAAATTTGTCAGCTAAGCTGTCCCATTCCAGCCATGTGGTTGCAAGAGAGACTCAGGTCAAAGGCTTGCAAGGTTAAGTCCTTAAAATGATCGAGGCAAGACTTCCACATACCCCTGCCCATTGGGCCCACCTTGGTATACTCGCCCCTTGCCACTTGCCCCAATCTAAATGATTATCACCCCGGTTGATTACCAAGCACCACGTGCTATCAACAATTCAACATCGTTGCGTGACATGACTCGCCACTACAACTCAATCTCATTGTGTGACCTCACATGACACACAAGTTCATAACATTGTTCCATATTCCATTAGTCAAAATTAATCAGCGATGTTTCAACACATGTGATGACGTGGCATAGCTAAGCAATCTACGACGGTCTAACCAGCCCATGTTGATTATCAATATTAACCAACTATTAGTTAACCATCCTAGGGTGACAATAGATCATGGTATATAAATGACAAGGTAGGGTATAGATCAAAAGGTATATTAACTAAGTCCCAATTTAAATTGAAACAATTGTATATTTGAAATAATATGCAAAAAAATATACATGGGTTCAACATGATCAAACACAACTTGCCTTATAAAAGCCCTTATTCTTGCTCTGGACCTTAGTGTTGAGTCGACGAATCTCCCTCGGATGCGTCGCACAATTCAACGTCTACGCGAATCAAAAAAACACTAAATAAATACCAAAACAGACAGCACATGAACTCTAAAAATAAAATAAAATTCACCATTAAATATATCTTGATTTTACAAATTTTAAGAAATTTGAATCACTCAAATCCGAGTTCAAATGCAAAAGATATAGCTATTCAAATTTTTATTAAATTCTGAAATTAGAAAATCCGAATTAACCGAATTATTTTTATAAAGAAAACTCAGATTAATGCACAAGCGACACGTGGACCAATCAAAGATTGACACGTGGCTTCGGTGCATGGACTGAGTCCACGAAACAGAGCTGGTCCACCGCGGACTCGAGGTACTGTGCTCGTGGATCGGTCGATGTCAGCGTGACGTCATCGCGACACGTGGACCAATCATATGGCGCCACATCGCTCGGTCTACGGACCGCGTACACGGCACAATGCCTGCCCATTGTGCACCCGGCGCACGGCGCTTCGCCGACTGCGCTGCCACGCGGCGATACGTTGTTGGCGGCAACACGCGGCTTGATCCGATCCACAGAAGACAAATCGAACGGCCCGGATTAACCATAACGTGGCAACATCGTGACCGATCGATTTAGATCCAACGACACATAAAAGAAGATGGAGTTTACTGTTATCGAGGCAATGTGGCACGATCCGGACGGTTCGATGAGGATCTGACGGCTCCCGAGCTTCCCGACGTGGATGGCGGCACGGCGGAGCAACTCCTACCGGACTCGAAGACGACGACCTCGGTGAAGACGTTGCGGCAACGGAACGGCGATGAATCTCTACAGATCTGACGACAATGGGAAATGCGTCTCAATCTGACATAGAATCTTCACTACCTCACTCTGTAAGTTATCTAGCACATCGGAGTTAATAACTTTGTAGGAGACCACATTGAAGAAGTAACACAACTTCGTGATTGCCAACCTGACATCCTCTGGCAGAATATTTCGGATTGCAACTAGGGGCATTTGGGTCATTAAGACATGCCAGTCGTGGGACTTCATGCCCAGAAACTTCAAATCATCCATGGACAAAAGCTTCTTAATGTTCGTGGAGTAGCCAGATGGAACTTTAATACTTTGGAGACACTTGCAGAGGTCTTCTTTCTATTTCTTGGACAGGGTGTAGCATGCAGCGGGGATGTACGGACCTTTTCCATCTCCTATATCACTGCAAGCCTAGGTCTGATTCCCATGTAGGCTATGTCGTGACGAGCATTCACACCATCCTTGGTCTTTCCAGGTATGTTTAGCAGGATTCCAACCAAATTGTCGTAGACATTCTTCTCAACGTGCATGACATCAATACAATGCCGAACATCTAACTCCTTCCAGTACAGTAAATCCCAAAATATCGACCTCTTCTTTCAAATGGTACTGAACATCGACATCCTCCAAACGTAAATATACCTTCAACTCATAGGCTGCGGGACCAAACAGACTTCCCTCTTCCCATCAAATTTGTCATCCATCTTACGGTATCGATGACTTCAAGGTAGAAACCAACGGTGACCCATATACACAGTTTTGTTGGAATTTGGCAGCCATAGGCTCTCAGTCTCCTCTTCAAAAATAGGACACACTTTGGCTCCTTTCGTACTGTAGCCCAACAAATTACCAAGGGCCGAGAAATCATTTATGGTGCAAAATACCATAACTTGTAGGTTGAAATGCTCTCTTTTGTACGCATCCCACACGACGACCCCCTCGTTCCACAATTTTACCAAATCCTTGATCAGTGGAGCAAGATACACATCAATATCATTTCATGGCTGTTTGGGTCCTGAGATTAGCAACGACATCATGATTTTCTTCTGCTTCATACACAACCAAGGAGGGAGGTTGTAGATACACAATAGAACTAGCCAGGTGCTGTGACGACTGCTCATGTTACCAAACGGATTCATTGCATCGGTACTCAACCCAAATCTTATGTTCCTCATTTCGGCACCAAACTCCTCATGTTTCCAATCGATGTTTCTCCATTGAGCCGAATCAGCAGAGTGTCTCAGCTTGCCATCTTCCTTTCGAGACTCATAATGCCAACACAACAATTTTGCCTCTCTAGGATTTGCAAACAACCACTCCAGGCAGGGAATGATGGGCAAGTACCACAATACCTTTGCCGATGCACCTTTAGTAACCTCTTCACCATTGTCGCCCCGGCTCTTACGCTTCTTGTTGTTACACTTCTCCTTTTGTTTGTACCGGGGCACACCGCAAACTAGACAAACGTGCAGCTCCTGATGTGCGTTACGTTACAAGATGAAGTCATTAGGACATGCATGTCTCCATTCTATTTCCATTCCTATGGGACATAGTAACTTTTTTGCTTCATAAATGCTTGTTGGCAACTCGTTTTCCTCTGGAAGAAGATCCGATAAAAGAACTAGAAGTGCATTGAAACTTGTATGTGTCCAACGGTGTTTTGCCTTTAGTTCGAACAATGCAAGGACCGAACCCAACTTGGTGTATTCCGCTTTGCAACCCGAGAACAATGGTTTGGCATCATCTTCCATCAAGCTTTTAAACTTTTCAAACTCTCTTTCCGTGTAATTATCCTCCACATCGTGCAACATTTGCTCTAAATTTTCCTCCTCAAACATATCAAGCTGCAACTCGTCATCTGGTTCCACCGTGTCTTCGTTGCATACCGGAAGGGTACTACCTGTCTCCCCATGATGGATCCAACAAGTTTAATTCCTCATGAAGCCACGTCGAATCAGGTGGTCCTCAATTTGAGCTGAGTTGTTAAATCTCCTCAGATTGGTGCAATCAATGCAAGGACAATATATGATGTTTACACCCCTCATCACCATGTCCTCTTCTACAATTTTTTTGAAGTCCTTAACACCCCTCTAAAATTCAGCACTCGCACGAGTTTTCTGATACATCCATTCCTCACTGTCCATCTGCAATTAAACTTCACATAATAAATTAAGGAAAAACTGTAGCGACACCTAGCTAGCTATTTGAAATATTGAGACATCATTTCAATTAATATTACCTTTGCAAAATAGAGGACATGTTCCAAGATATATAAAATATGTACTCCCGATCGATACCTAGCTTCTTCCCTAGTTTAGAGCTTCCGATTCCCTAGATAGGAGATATACATTTTTAACATCAACAATGATATCGAATAACCTAATTATATAGTGTAGTAGCTTGCAAATCTATTTCAATGAAACAAAACAAGGGTAACAACGATGACTCCTAATCTCTAAATAGGGTAAGTCCTAATCCCATTCGAGGATATGTGGTTTGGGCAAGTTCCTAAGCCATTGTACAACTCCAGAGAAAATTTTTGCAGCATCTCCCCGCTGTTCTCTAGATACACGTCTCGACAACAGGTCAAGAGGGGTGTGTATCTGGAGAACACCAGGGAGACGCTACCGAAATCTACTCTAAAGTTGTAGAACACATCTCATGAACTTGCCCGAACCACATTTCCTCGAACTATCCAAAGAACGTATACAATTCGAGACTGCTTGCTTATAAATATTTCATTTCATTCGGCATATTTATAAACAAGCACCCTCGAACGGGAGACGTACGTTCCGCACCCTAAACTCTAACATTCATCATATGACTGCAACAATAATTCCAGATTAACATGAGGGCACTACAAATTAAGATAATTAAATACATGTGTGCTTGTCAAATAAAGGGTGCAAAATATGATAGGATATACATAATACTAGTGCAACCTAAACTTTCTTTGCGACATATAGAAATTACATAGTGCAAAATTGAAGGGGTTTGAAGGAATGCTCACATTTTAAAGAAAACCACGAATTTTGAAAAATAAGGGGAAATCTCCTTAGGTTAGGCTTCAAATTTACCCTCTTAACACCCACCCTTGAGGATTTCAATTTTTCTCACCCAAGTATTGCTTCCAACCACATAATACGAGCTGTTTTTTCGGGTGGCGGTGAAGAAATATCCTCTAGAACAACAACGAAGGAGAGTTCATCCCGAGGGGTATAAATAACCTAGCGAAACACATCCTAATCGGTTCTTACTTAAAAAGTGATAGTGATATGCACACACATCACTATCGGTTCTCACTTGAAAAGCGATAGTGATGTGATCATGCACATCACTATCGGTTCTTATGTGAGAAGCGATAGTGATGTGCATTCTCATCACTATCGGTTCTCACATAACAAGCGATAGTGATGACTACGTTCACATCACTATCGGTTCTTATGTGAGAAGTGATAGTGATATGCATGATCATCACTATCGCTTCTCACATAAGAAGCGATAGTGATGGTTCTTTTGTGAGAACCGATAGTAATGTGCATGCACATCACTATCGCTTCTCACATAAGAACCGATTGTGATGTGACCAGTGCTACATCACAATCACTTCTAACCTGAGAACCGATAGTGATTATTATTAACACCACTCCTAAGTCATCTATCACAAATTGTTTTTTCCTAAAAACTTAAGAACTAACCCAGATGAAGCGATAATGATGTACCATTCTGTAGTAGTGAATCTGGATCAAATGCTACGAAATATAGAAGGGAACCGTGATGAGCGGGAGTATGTAAAATTCTGGGGCTTGATGGACGACTCGAAGAAACCTTTGTTCCCTGAAGGATCGAGATGGCTAACAGAGGGGGGTGAATGGTCGTAACTTAAATTTTCCCTCAAAAATAATCCTAACAAGCCCGCGAAGAAAACACACAAGAGGGGCCAACCAAAATGAGTCTTTTACGCTGTTTGGCCGGTACTATCACATGAGGGCCGGTAGCATTGGAGACAGGTAGCACAACAGGAAGAGCGGCAGCACCGGGCTCAAGAACAGTCTGAAAAATAGCATGTCCTAAAAGAAATTTCGAGGAATCTTTTAATCCGCTGGACAAAAACTCACGAAACTTGGTAGATATGATCCTAGGGATGTTAGGAACTCTGTCCAACCTTCAATCACGAGGATTGACATCAAAGTTCCGACCTTTTTGCCCGGGAAGGAAGAACATACCAAGTTTGCGCAAGAACCCAAGAAATCTACCTAAGGCTTGCTCGTGGGATTTTAATGATCAAGATGATCTTGGATAGCTTCCCACATATCACAGAAAGTAAAAGCACAAGTCTCAACTTCCACAAACGCGATTTACAAGATCATTCATTCAAGAACGCAGAAACCAATTTCTTGCAAGAAGAACGCATGGATTGCCTAGATGATTGGGATATGATCTAAAGAGAGATTCATCCATCAATAAACATCCTCGACATAAGAATCGTAAGCATTTTAGAAGGAGAGGAGGCAAATCGAAAATCATGTAGAAGGAGGGGAGGCAAATCAAAATTACATGAATATAAATTGTAAGAATGTAATTGCAGAATTTAAATGCGTAAAGTAAATTCAAGCATAAGAGAAAATAATTTGCATTTCTGGAAGGAAGGTTTACAAAGCCTCAAAATGAAGTGGGCAAAGCTCAAAGGAACACAGAACCTTTAAAACCTTCAAGAGGAGGAAGGCCACCCCTCCCCGTCTATTTATACTACTCTTGGTCCACCTACCACCCTTGGATGAGTCCCTCAACCCTAGGGCATTCCTTCATGGGCTAGGATTGACGCACTCACACAGCCATGCAAGGGCTAACTAGGTTTTCTTGCATATTTTTCAAAGCACACTAACTAGACTTTTTTATCTTTTTAATGATGCCTTTTCTACAAATTCTCCCCCATTTGGCAATATAGGAATCAAGAAAACATCTTATTCCCCTTTAACACATGTATGCATGAAATGGATCTAAAGAGCTTTGAAGATTATCCAAGTGACCACATATACAAAGTATGACACCAAGCTACTCAAGTTTAGATTATGCTAAACTAAAACATGCCCAAGTGCAAATGACAATTTGCTAGCAAGTACAATAAAGACAATGTTATTTTTTCATGATTTAACAATTGCAACACTTAGCATAGTTTCTAAACAGAAGCAAAGCCACTCATAGGATCAAATGGAAAACCTAGAGTTCAACCTACTCAACACTTTAGGGAATTGAGAAGTACATACAAGGTCCTTCGAGCTCATTTTTCAATTAATGCAAATTTTTCTTTAAGACTTTAAAAGGCATCGCGGGGTGCTAATGTTTGACATTATTTGCATTCTTTACCCACTTATGTTTTTTTATTTGCATTGTTTTTTAAAGCACTTGACTTAAAGCCATTATCGACCATCTCAAGAAGAACTCTTAAGAGGATGGTCTAGGTCATACACGATGCATTCCAAATCCATCCCATGTGCAATGGGAAGTTGTCTTGTGAATGTAAGGTGTTAAGTCTAATGCGCACAAAGAAAGTCATTTTTGCTTAATTTTCATTTTGGCACATTGATTCATGAGCAAATGAAGGACTCTAGTATGGATCAAACAAGTTTCACCCAAGTTGCTATAGGGACTCTAGAGAAATCCAAAACTTCGCAAATCATGGAAAATACTCCTAGAGGAGAAACTTAGCAAGTAAAAGCAACATGTTTCATCAAATTTTCATTTAAAGCTTTAATTTTCAAATTTTAACAAGCTTAGCAAGATAAAAGAACTTGGACATATCTTACCTAGCATTTGTCATAAAAGAGAATGGTACATAGCATGAATAATAGCTCATTTGCATAATAGACAAAGCTCATTAAACAAAAAATGAAGTCTATAAGTAATGCATGAACAGATTCCCAAACTACCCCTCAACAAGTGAATCAATTTTAAGCACAAAACTGGTTTAGGTTGAGTTATTAGCAAAATTAAGCTCAAGAAAGATCCAATTTAACTCAACAAAAACCAAAAACACAGAACGAGGAGAAGAAATCGAGAAGACTGCAAACTGGGTGGCTATAGAGTATAGAAAAGATAGTAGAGAACACTATGGCTCAGACTCGCTCTCATCTTCCCTAATGACTAACATAGGGAAGTTGACTCTAGATCCCAAGCTAAGGAGTGCACACAGACCCTGTCTACTCAGGGGGCCCAACACCTGCTAGACTTATAAGACTGTGAGCGAACTCAACCTAGAGAGAAGAGAGAACAGCTAAATGTGCATGACAGCAACCTATACAATAAGATGAGAAGTCCATGCAATGCATGCCAGAAGTCTAAGTGAAGTGAACTGAAAACTCTAGAAGAAAGCCCAATAACACCCAGAAAAAGTAAAAGAAAGGAAATGCTGGAAGATATATATATATATATAATACATAATATACAAACCAGCTCTCCCTCACAATAAGTCGTAAGGGCACACGACTCCAAGCTCACTCCTCAGGGCAACAAACCAGGAGCTATCCAAAGGCTTGGTAAAGATATAAGCTATCTGGTGGTCACTCTCTACAAACTGAAGCGCGATATCGCCCTTCTCCACATGGTCTCTAAGGAAGTGATATCTAATATCAATATGCTTGGTCCGGGAATGCTGCACTAGGTTCTTCGCAATGCAAATAGCGAAAGTGTTGTCATAGAAAAGTGGCACACTCTCTATCTCTAACCCAAAGTCCCGCATGGTCGATCTCATCCAGAGAACCTGACTACAACAACTTGCTGTAGCAACATACTCGGCCTAAGCGGTGGACTGAGCAACTCCGGACTGCTTCCTAGATGACCAAGAAATAAGAAACGTGCCAATGAATTGGAAAGTACCAGATGTGCTCTTCCTATCTATCCTACAGCCAGCAAAGTCTGCATCAAAAAAGGCTCTAAGGGACAGACAAGAAGAAGAAGAGTACCAAATACCATAATCAATGGTAGCTCGAAGGTACTTGAAGATGCGCTTTACCGCCTGGCGGTGAGAGGTATGAGGAGAAGTCTGAAATAGAGCACACAGACACACAATAAAATGTATGTCCGGCCTCAAGGCAGTGAGATACAAGAGGGAGCCGATCATGCTCCGAAACTCCTTCTGATCAGCAGGCTCACCATCCTCATAATGCTCGAGGACAGCAGTGGTGGCCATAGGAGTCATCACTGGCTTCCTGTTAGACATGTCGAAGTGCCTCAGGAGGTCCCGAGTGTACTTGCCTTGATGCAAGAAAGTACCCTCCTGAGTCTACTTGAACCGAAAGTCGAGGAAGTACCTCAACTCACCCATCATGCTCATCTCAAACTATGTGCTCATCATATATGAAAACTGAGACACAAGAGGCACCAAAGATAATATCGTCCACATAAATCTGGACGAGGAGGAAATGAGTATCCTTGTGTCTGATGAACAGAGTCTTATCTACTATACCCATTTTAAAACCATGACTGAGAAGGTAGGACTTAAGCCTCTCATACCAAGCTCTAGGGGCATGCAAAAGTCCATACAAAGCTTTAGAAACTTTGAAAACATGGTTTGGGTATTTAGGGTTCTCAAATCCTGGAAGCTGCTTGACATACACCTCTTCCTCAATATACCCATTGAGGAATGCACTCTTGACATCCATTTGATAAAGCTTGAAGCCCTTGAATGCAGAGAATGTAAGTAGGATCCTAATAGCCTCTAGTCTAGCTACAGGGGCAAAGGTCTCCTCAAAGTCAAGACCCTCAACCTGAGAAAAGCCCTGTGCAACTAGCCTATCCTTTTTCTAATGACAACCCCATCCTCACTCTGCTTGTTCTTCAACACCCACTTGGTCACAATGACATTATGACCAGATAGGGGCTCGACAAGTTGTCCAACCTTGTTCCTCTCGAAGTTGTCAAGTTCCTCATGCATAGCATTAATCCATGACTCATCGGATAAAGCATGAGAAACATCCTTCGGCTCAAAGGAGGCAACAAAGGCTAAATAGAGGCAAAAACTGGACAAGCCTGATTTTGAGCGAGTGACCCGCTCAAACAGATCACCAATGATTTGATCAGTTGGATGATGTCTTTAATATGGCGAGGAGGTCCAGTAGCAGAAGTGGCCTCTACCTCATGCACAGAACAGGTAGGATTATAGCTAGTAGCTGCATGAGAGTCAAAAGGTAAGGGCTAGTCTCCCTGAGTTGCAGAAATGGAAATAGGAGTCACCTCAGGTGTAGAGGGGACTAGATCAGGTGGAACACCATCATCTCCATCATCCTCATCCTCTACAAAGATGGTCTCAGAGAGGGAAGAAGAGCCTGAAATGTCAGGTCTAGCTCCTGGGCTAGCCTCATCAAAGGTCACTTCGCTGGTCTCTACGATCCTATGCGCATCGCAACTCCAGACCCTATAGCAATGAGAACAAGTCAAGTAACCTAGAAAAATACAATCAGAAGAACGAGACTCAAATTTATCCAGGTTACCAGACTTCAAGATGAAACACAAGCAACCAAACACACGAAAATGAGAAACACTAGTCTTTCGCCTATACCTTAACTCGTAAGAAATGCGGTGCAAATGTGCTCTCAACAATACGCGATTAGAAACATGGCAAGAAGTAGCTATAGCCTCAGCCCAAAACTTCCTAAGAGTACTGTACTCGTCTATCATCGTCCTGGTCATCGCAACCAAGGTCCTGTTCTTTCTTTCCACTACGCCATTCTGCTGAGGGACGTAGGGAGAGGAGAACTGATGTTCTAAGCCAGACTCCACACAAAAACTCTTAAAGTAGGAGTTCTTGAACTCCGTGCCATTGTCACTGCATATAACTCGTAAGGCACCAGGGAGCTCAAGAGACAACCTATGAATCAAACCCCTGAAATGGGTAAAAGACTCATCCTTCGAGGCCATGAAAAATACCCATGAATACCTCGAAAAGTCATCAACAATTGTTTGTGTAGTCATTCTTTCATGAACCGCTGAGTCGTTCTTGCCCTTCTCTAGCTTGGGGTAATTCGCTCGAATGTGGTTGGGGCCACCACGCTAGAAGTAGGTGATTGTGCCACCTCTCTTCCTCTCTCACCCTCTTGTATGCATGAGAGAATTTATGAGCCAAAAGAGCAAGCTCAATTTCTGAAAATTTGTCCAGTTGGTCATCGCTTAGCTCGCAAAGGGCGGAGAGGGAAAAATCAGCTGAACAATTAGAAGTGAATCCAATGGGATTGAGATTTTGCCTTCGAGAGACGACGTCGATCTCATGAGTCTTGAGTTGGGAATAAATCCCGTCAAGAGTCAGAGTCGACAAGTCGGGTAGTGTCCTTAATGGTGGTCACTTTCATCTCCCAAACTCGAAGATTGAGTGCGGTCAAGAAATATTGAGCATTATCCAAGTCAGGGTATATGCAACCGACTGCTCGGAGGTCGCTCAAAATCTTTGTAAAATGACCAAAACACTCGTCAAGGCTCTCACCAGCGTGTTGTTCAAATTTATTGTAATCACGCTTGAATTGGTCTTGTCTCACAGTCTTGATTTGGGTTGTGCCCTCATGGTAAGCATCGAGGGTTACCCAAATCTGATGTGTAGAACGAAGGTGAGAAATCCTATCATACTCACTGTGGCTCAGACCCTGTATGAGGATGTCCTTTGCCTTAGCGTTCGCCTCAACGTCAGCCATATTGTTGGCCATAACATTTTCATCGGCAGGAACCTTATACGGGAGTTTCACCTTCTGCCATATCAGGAAGCCCTGGGCAGTGATGTACAACTCCATTCTCAACCTCCAGAAAGGAAAATCAACTCCAGAAAAGATAGGAGGCTTGGTGGAATATTTGTCCATCGCCATGGCTCTTGAGACCGGTCAAGATCTATGTGAAGGACCGAGATGGCGAACAGAGGGGGGGGTGAATGGTCGCACATAAAAATTCCCCCAAAATACTCCAACAAAAACCTCGACAAGATCGCTCAAAGGAAATTGTGAAAAACCCGAAAAACTAGACAACTATGTGTACCCCAAGCTTGCATGGATAAGTACCATAAAATATGTGGGGATTTTTGAGTCACAATCCTGGTTGTCTAGTGTCCAAGATAAAGAGGAATCAATTCAAACTCTTGCCTTTAGAAAGGACATCAATTCAAATCACAAAAGTCACTTTCAGAAAAGCAAAAGCAGAATTTCCAGAACTTGTCCTCAATTTGCACAGGAGGTTGGTGGGTTTCTGCAGCTCACAAAATTCTAAGAATGTTTCTCCCTATGAGAATCAGAGGCGTGAAGAACTCCACCAAATTTCTCCTCAAAAAGCCTTACAGAAAAAACAGGAAAAATCTAAGAACACAGTATGCTCAAGAACTTCGAGCAGAAAGTTTGGGGCTCGGTTTTCACCTCATGGCGCCCAAACGGTGCAACAAGTGAACTCCAAAATTTTTCTACAGGTGTATATCAGAGTCCCGCACCTCCTCCAAAAAGAATCACTCAAAAAGGATTTTTCTATATTTTTACAAATATCAAACACTGACTGATGCGCGAAGAACAAGTTCTGAACAAAGTTGGAACTTGAAAGAAAAGATGTTCTCTACTCAATCCAAGAGTGCAAAAGGGATGTAAAACCATATTAACACACTCAAAACATCCAAGATCAGCAGCATTTAGAAGGAGGCGAGGCAAATCCAAATTACTTGAAAGTAAATTGCGGGAATGTAATTGCGGGAAAGTAAATGCTGAATTTAAATTGCGTAAAGTAAAGACATAATGTAAATGCGCAAAATAAATTCAGAGGTGGATGGATAAAACTTTCATTTCTGGAAGGGGAGGTTACAAAGCCTCACATTCATGTGGGCAAAGCTCAAATGAGCATCAAAAAACCTCAACACCTTCAAGGGGAGGAGGCTACCCCTCCACCCCTATTTATACTACTCTTGGGCCACCTACCACCCTTGGATGAGTCGCTCAACCCTAGAGCACTCATCTAAGGGCTAGGATTAATCCACACACACAGCCATGCAAGGGCTAACCCAAAACCCACACACATACCGGGTTTTCTTGCACGGTTTTCAAAGCATACTACCTAGACCCGTTAACCTATCAACTAGACCTCTATCCGACGGCCCTCATTGATCCACGCGGCATCTAGCTAGCATCAACTCCTTTCCTTGTCTTCTTGACTTGCCCGGACTCCGTCTCCGATCATCTTCCGGCGATCTCCCAACCGTCTGGACCTCCGACGCTCCTCGCCTAGTCCCGGTCATCCTTCGCCTCACCATGACCTAGCACCGTCGCCCTGCAACCATCAAAGACAAGGAAAAACCTTTCACATAGCAATGCCCACAATGATATGCAATAAACCATCCAACTCATCACTACCGCGTTCATACGACCGGTACTGCCACTCCTGGCAGAGACAACTCAAATTGCTTTATTTTGAAAATCAATCCAAATAAACCTAACTTGAGCACACCTTGCTCAAATAAAGTCAAATACTCATCACAAACATGGATGGACCTCCACATGGTCCTTCAATCTCCCCCTTGATGAGTATATTGACAAACCACACAAAAGGCATAAATTTGAGTTTGAAGAAAACGAAGAAGAAAGCAATTTTTAGTTACAAAGTCAAACTTGGTCCAAAGATAGAAATTAGAACCATGACCAAGTTGACAAAGAGGAATTCAAATTTTAGAGTTAAATTTAACAAAAGGGCAAGTTTTCAACAAAAACTTTAAAATCCAACTAAACATGTCAAATGTGATTATGAGATTATGATCCAACAGAAGTAGTAGCGTAGTTTTACAAAGATCATAATAACCAAATAAGCATTCACATTTTTATCATTTTAGTGATGCCTTTTCTCCGTGTTCTCCCCCTTTTGGCAATATAGGCATCAATTTTTTTTATGTATGCATGAAATGCAATCGAAAGAGCTTTGAAGATTATCCAATTGATCAAAATGGAAGGATATTACACCAAGCTTGTCAATTTCAGAAGATGACTAAACTAAGACATGTCCAAGTGCAAATACGAGCTTAGTTTTGAATATTTCATTTTTAGCAAGATTAGACAAGTGCAACACTTAGGTTTAGTTTCAAAGATAGAAGAATAGCCACTCTAAGGATCAAAAGGAAAACCTAGAGTTCAACCTACTCAACACTTTGGGGAATCTAGAAGAGCATATAAGGTCCTTTGGGTTCATTTATCACTTAATGAAAATTTTGATTTATCATCATACAAGACATAGCGGGGTGCAAATGTTTGACATTATTTGCATTCTTTACCCACATATGTCTTTGTTTTTAATTTATTTGCATTTTCTTTTGACAACCAATTGACTCAAGCCGTATGCGACCATCTCAAGATGAGCTCTTAAGAGGATGGTCTAGGTCAAACACGATGTATTCCAAGTTCATCCCAAGTGCAATGGGAAGCGGTCTTGTGAATACAAGGTGTTGAGTCGTATGTGCACAAGAAGAGTCAATTTTGTTTAATTTTCATTTTTTAGCACAACGATTCATGAGCAATTGAAGGACTCTAGCATGGATCAAACTAATTTCACCCAAGTTGCTATAGGGACTCTAGAGAACTCCTAAATTTCTCAAATTATGGCACAAACCTCTAGAGAAGAAACCTAGCAAGTAAAAGCAACAAGTTTCATCAAGTTTTTCATTTAAGGCTTATTTCATTTTTAAGCTTAGCAAGTTAAATGAACTTGGACATACCTAAGCTAGTGATTTTCTTCAAATGATGTAGCATGGTGTATAGCATGAAGAAGAAATCAATTGCATAATAGACAAAGCTCATAAAACAGAAAATGCAGTCTAAATGCAATGCATGAACAGATTCCCAAACTCCCCCTCAACAAATGAATCAATTTTAAGCTCAAATCTGGTTAAAGTTGAGTTATTATCAAGATTAGGCATAAAGAAAACCGAATGAACTCAATAACAACAGAAAAGCAGAATGAGGAGAAGAAGCCGAGAAAGCGCAAAGCTGGATGGCTATTGAGCATAGATAAGATAGAAGAGACTCACTACGGCTTAGACTCGCTCTTATCTTCCCGATGGTGACATAGGGAAGCGACTCTAGATCCCAACTAAGGAGTGCACATGACCTGTCTACCGGAGGCCCAATACCGCTAGACTTATAAGGCGTGAGGGAACTCAACCTAGAGAGAAGAGAGAACGACTAATCACGCATGATAGCAACCTAAAGCACAAGATAAGAGGTCCATAGAAGGCATGCCAGAAGTCTAAGTGAGTGAACTCAACTCAAGAAAACAAGCCTAAAGTCACCCAAAAGAAACACAAAGAAAAGAAAAGCTAAACTGGAAGAAAACATATAATACATAATATACAAACCAGCTCCCCCTCACGAAAGGCCGTAAGGGCTCATAAACCCAAGCTCAAATCCCCCTGAACACACTCTACTCCCCTTGAGGCACACTCTAAAACTCTCACCTCACAAGATATAAGGTAGAAAGCTAGAGGAAAAGAGATAAGATCTAAAACCACATGGTCTCTAAGGAGCAAGACGGCTCAAGGTAAAAAGCAACCTAATTATGCTAGAAGTCCAACCAAAAGACTCTAGACAAACAGGACACAAGCTCTACCTACAAAAGAACCACAACCTCCTAAGAGACCCATCACTATCATCAACATTTTCAGAGGTATTTACCTACTGCAGTGTAGTGCAAGTAGTGGCGAATGACTTGAAGTGGATCCAAAAAGCAGAGGAAGAAGACTTAGAGATATTCCTAGGATGATGGTCTCCTCACCAGAAAGCCTACACACATGCATCCAACAAATCTATGCTTTCAAAGCGGGGTTAAGCGAGATCCGGTTCCTAGGCATGAATGGACAAGATACAGGAAAAATGTGGCAAACGATCATCTAGAGCATGAACATGATGCAGAAGGTAATGTAAGATCATGTACCACAACCAAGCTAAAGATAGCATCAAGATCCATATATCCATAGACAACAATGAAAACATATCCACATGATAAACAACAACAAGGTGCATCATAGCACTGTCATGCTGGCAGAAGAAGCTAAGCAAGGTGCATCACAGCAACAAAATGCTAGCAGGGATCATGTGCAAGCCTAGAAATACATGGATCAAGATACTACCCTAAACATGGCAATGAGCATGTAAATGAAGAAATACCACAATGAAGCACAACAACATGCAACTAGATATAACATGAGCAAGATGAATGAAGACAACCAAAGAGAATCATGCATAAAACAAACCAATTAGCAACATCAAGATCCATTTATCCATAGTCTCAATAACAATATTTACATGCTGCGAAAAGGCCTGTCAAAAGAAGACCAAACAAAAGGTCATGAGGACACAGGCAGCATGAAAGTAAATGGTGACCATGGACACAAAGATGAGAAGCTACTTATGGCAACACTCTATGCATAATGATGAATACATGCCATGAATGAAGAACACAAGCTCATGCAAAATAGGTATGAAGCATATAAGCATGAAGGTCAATAAAAGGTGATCATGAACAATATAAGTCATACAGCGGCAGCTAGATCATATGACCCTAATCTCATGAAAGGCACTCACATGTAGCACAAAGTCTGACAAACAAAATCTAAACAAAGCTAATCATGGATGTAATAGAAAATCAGGGTCATATAACCTAGATACTACTCATGACAAAATAAAGTAAATGATATATAGCACGTGCCCATAGTTAATACAAATGCTCATACCAAATGAACAATATCATGGACAGGATAAAAACAAGAAAATCACATGCTGGGAAAAGGCTCATGAATTTAGGATATAATACGTGAAGCACAAAGATGGTTGGGGAAAACATGCTATGGCACAAAACAAGACAGACAAAAACTAACAAGACCTAGCAAAGTACATATAATACACATGGGAGCAAGAGCAATCACAACATATCATGGAAATGATGATCACAAGTATAATCGACATGAGGATATGAGATAGCTCACCATGGAAGTGGAAGTCCCCAATGCAGTTATCATGAAGCTCAACACTTGTGGAGCGAAACACAAGGCAGACAAAGTTGAAAGAACATGCAGGTTATCATGATGCTCATGATGGTCGTGCAGGAAGATCCAATCCTCTAGAGACAAGCCGCAAAGGCCAACTCGGAATTCACATCGAGTGCCAACATTGAAAAGC
Organism: Otatea glauca; assembly: GCA_036346275.1. Taxonomy (NCBI): domain Eukaryota; kingdom Viridiplantae; phylum Streptophyta; class Magnoliopsida; order Poales; family Poaceae; genus Otatea; species Otatea glauca. The sequence goes on from CM070720.1 coordinate 23,425,109, forward strand.
GACAAACCGATCCTAGATGAGATTAGTAAACATCAACATGACCAACATACTTACCTGCAACTCTTGCCGTGAGTGGGTACCTCGAGGAAAAACGAGGTCCACTACTTATGCACGGCGAAGATGATGCCTTAGGACAACTCATGGACTAAGAATCGAACTAAGAAAGGACAAGTCCACAAGATGACCCAAATCCACTCCACTAGGCAGTGATCACATCCTCAAGCTAGCCTCAAGCGACTCATACCATGAGAAAGGCAAAAGGCACTTAAAAGTATCATCGCATAGACATGACACAAGGAATTGACACAAGAGGAAAAGATGACTCAATACTGGGATAGAGTGAAGACTTGGGGACCCAATATTGAACCACTCGACGCCTCAGTACCACCATCAAGAAGGCGGACTCGAGTGTCTCTCGACGCTTAACCCTAACAAGGTCAAGAGCAACTCTAGTAGATGATCTAGGAGTGAAACTAGGTTGGTGCGCCATGGTGCAAAAGCCGAACCACCCCAGTGAAGCTGCCTAAAACTCCTACCAGGAAACGCCTCGCACCGCTGATATCTACCTCGATGAGAAAAATGAGGAATATCAAGAGGACGGCGGAAAGACTGACTACGAACAGCTCTAAGACTAAAACTCGAAGAACCAGCATGAAAACCGAGTCCTGGACGCTGCCCAAAAACAGGCAACTCTCTAACCTGTCTAGAAGCAGTGTGAACCTTAGGAGCACTCAAAGTCTGGGGATGACCCTGAATACCCCTAAGAGCAGCAACACACTCAAGCCGAGTGATCTTGGCGCGCCTGAAGCAGAAATCTACTAGGTGACCATCCTTCTTACAGAAGGTGCATGTGTACTTCGCCTTGCTAGAGGCAGAAGCAATAGGAGTAACACCCTTCTGGTCAGAAGTCCTATGGACAACCCCAGCAGACCTAAACACGGTGGTGCTCACTCTGGGAGCTACCACAATCTCACCACTCTTGGAGCCGCGCACAATGGTGGGAGGATGCGCCCGAGCGTGCTTCAAGGGATCAAATCCTAGACCTTGATTGAATCTACTAATCTTGGATTGGTCTAGAATAAGATTGAGCTTCTTCTTGCCTCCAACAAACTTCTCGAGAGTGCTCATAAGATACTGGCAATCTCGGAAGAAAGAAGCACAAGAAGAACAGGGGAAGGAGAGGAAGAAGAAGAACCGTAAAGAGAAGATCTCTCAAAGACGTGCTTTTTGTTCCCTTAGCACGGCTGCCTCAATCTTGAGGGCCTTACAAGAAACGCAAGGAGCATCTCTAATCCTAAGGGTTTGGTCTTTTAACTTCTTCTTAAGCTCGACATGGATTTGATCCACATCATCCTTAACCCCAACACACGAGCAAGCAAACAGTTTGTGACTTAACTAGTAAATCCTTAGCAAGTTGATCACACTTGACATTCAAGGCATCATTGTCAAGTTTTAGTTGCTTCTGACCCTCACATGAGTATTTGGGTCCTTAGAAGCATGCAATTCAAGTTCATCATTTCTAGCAAAAAGGTTTCTAAGGTGTTCGCTCATGGCATCAATTTCGGCAAGCAATTTAGGGCAATTAGCACATGATGGAGTGGAGTGAGCATGAAGAAAACTAGCCTCAACAGGAATAGCATTAATAGAACTAGTGCTAGCATTCTTCAACCTAAGACCATCAAGTTCAGCAAGCACACTATCATGTATGGTCCTTAGGTTCTCCAACTCCACAAGAATAGCATCACACAAAGAGCAATCATTAGTGACTCGGGAGGGAGAAGATCTAAGTGAAGCTAACTCCCGAGTCAAGGTACCTACTTCCTTCTCAAGCTCCATACACCTAGCTCTAGCTCTAGCATGAAATTTTCCTAATTTGCGTAAAGCTTCGTTGAGCTGGTCATAGGAGGGTACCTCATCCGAGTTCTTCGATGTCGTTGGTGTCGGCCATGAAGCACATGCCGAGAAGTCATCATCCGCCCTTCTTCTCTTGCAGATCATCCTCGCCTCGTCGCTCCATGTCTCCGTGTCGGAGAGGTTGATGTCGTCAAGCGCGGCAAGGACGCGTGGAAGAGCTTCTTGTTCTTGGAGAAGTTGTGGTACTTCTTCTCGTGCGCCGTTCACGAACCTGGAGGCTTCTTGTTGCGGTTCTTGTCGGTGTAGTCGTTCTTGCCCGAACCGCCAACGTCGTTCTTGCCCTTCTCCGGCTTGGGATAGTTCGCCGAATGTGGTTGGGGCCACCACACTCAAGCGGTGATCATGCCACCTCTCTTCCTCTCTCTCACCCTCTTGTATGCATGAGAAAACTTGCGAGCGAGAAGAGCAAGCTCATTTTCTGGAAATTTTTCTAGTTGGTCATCGCTTAGCTCGCAAAGGGCGGAAAGAGAGAAACCAATAGAAGGATCAGAAGAAGAAGATCCAATGGGATAGGTGACCAAAGCCATCGACTGAGATTTCGTCTTTCGAGAGACGACATCGATCTCATGAGTCTTGAGGCGGGAATAAAGCCCGTTAAGAGTCAGAGTCGATAAGTCGGTGGTGTCCTTGATGGTGGTCACCTTCATCTCCCAAACCCGAAGGTCGAGTGCGGTCAAGAAATGCCGAGCATTGTCCGAGTCAGGGTATATGCAACCAACTGCTCGGAGGTCACTCAAAATCTTTGTAAACCGACCAAAACACTCGTCGAGACTCTCACCGTAGCGTTGATCAAACTTGTTGTACTCGCTTGAACCGTCTGCCTCACGTCTTGATTTGAGTAGAGCCCTCATGGTAAGCATCGAGGGTTACCCAAATCTCGTGAGCGGAGCGAAGGTGAGAAATCCTATCATACTCACCATGGCTAAGACCACAGTATGAGAATGTTCCTTGCCTTAGCATTCGCCTCAACGTCAACCATATTGATGGCCGTGACATTTTCATCGCCAGGAACCTCATACGGAGTTTCACCTTCGCCATATTAGGTAGCCCAGGCGATGATGTATGACTCCATCAGGGACTTCCAAAAGGAAAATCAACTCCATTAAAGATGGGAGGCTTGGTGGAATATTTGTCCGTCGCCATGGCTCTTGAGACCGGTCAAGATCTAGAAAGAGCAGAACCGGCTCTGATACCAATTGAAGGACCGAGATGGCGAACAGACGGGGGGTGAATGGTCGCACATAAAAATTCCCCCAAAATACTCCAACAAAAACCTCGACAAGATCGCTCAAAGGAAATTGTGAAAAACCCGAAAAACTAGACAACTATGTGTACCCCAAGCTTGCATGGATAAGTACCATAAAATATGTGGGGATTTTAGAGTCACAATCCTAGTTGTCTAGTGTCCAAGATAAAGAGGAATCAATTCAAACTCTTGCTTTTAGAAAGGACATCAATTCAAATCACAAAAGTCACTTTCAGGAAAGCAAAAGCAGAATTTCTAGAACTTGTCCTCAATTTGCACAGGAGGTTGGTGGGTTTCTGCAGCTCACAAAATTCTGAGAATGTTTCTCCCAATGAGAAACAGAGTCGTGAAGAACTCCACCAAATTTCTCCTCAAAAATCCATACAGAAAAAACAGGAAAAATCTAAGAACACAGTATGCTCAAGAACCTCGAGCAGAAAGTTTGGGACTCGGTTTTCACCTCATGGCGCCCAAACGGTGCAACAAGAGAACTCCAAAATTTTTCTGCAGGTGTACATCAGAGTCCCACACCAACGCCAACAAGAATCACTCAAAAAGGATTTTTCTATATTTTTACAAAAATCAAACACTGACTACTGCGCGAAGAACAAGTTCTGAACAAAGTTGGAACTTGAAAGAAAAGATGTTCTCTACTCAATCCAAGAGTGCAAAAGAGATGTAAAACCATATTAACACACTCAAAACATCCAAGATCAGCAGCATTTAGAAGGAGGGGAGGCAAATCCAAATTACTTGAAAGTAAATTGCGGGAATGTAATTGCGGGAAAGTAAATGCTGAATTTAAATTGCGTAAAGTAAAGACATAATTTAAATGCGCAAAGTAAATTCAGAGGTGGATGGATAAAACTTTCATTTCTGGAAGGGGAGGTTACAAAGCCTCACATTCATGTGGGCAAAGCTCAAATGAGCATCAAAAAACCTCAACACCTTCAAGGGAAGGAGGCTACCCCTCCACCCCTATTTATACTACTCTTGGGCCACCTACCACCCTTGGATGAGTCCCTCAACCCTAGAGCACTCATCTAAGGGTTAGGATTAACCCACACACACAGCCATGCAAGGGCTAACCCAAAACCCAAACACATACCGGGTTTTCTTGCACGGTTTCCAAAGCATACTACCTAGACCCGTTAACCTATCAACTAGACCTCTATCCGACGGCCCTCATTGATCCACGCGGCATCTAGCTAGCATCAACTCCTTTCCTTGTCTTCTTGACTTGCCCGGACTCCGTCTCCGATCATCTTCCGGTGATCTCCCAACCGTCTGGACCTCCGACGCTCCTCGCCTAGTCTCGATCATCCTTCGCCTCACCATGACCTAGCACCGTCGCCCTGCAACCATCAAAGACAAGGAAAAACCTTTCACATAGCAATGCCCACAATGATATGCAATAAACCATCCAACTTATCACTACCGCGTTCATACGACCGGTACTGCCACTCCTGGCAGAGACAACTCAAATTGCTTTATTTTGAAAATCAATCCAAATCAAACTCAAACTTGAGCACACCTTGCTCAAATAAAGTCAAATACTCATCACAAACATGGATGGACCTCCACATGGTCCTTCACTATGTAAGAGCAAAAGCTCTTATACCAATTGAAGGATCGAGAAGGCGAACAGAGGGGAGGTGAATGGTCGTAACTTAAAATTTTCCCTCAAAAATAATCCAAACAAGCCCGCGAAGAAGACACACAAGAGGAGAAAACCAAAATGAGCCTTTTGTGCTGTCTGGCTGGTGCTGCCGCACGTGGGCCGGTAGCACCGCTAGAAGAGTGGTAGCACCGGGCTCAAGAACAGTTTGAAAAACAGCACGACCAAAAAGCAAATTCGAGGAATCTTTTGATCGACTGGACAAAAACTCACAAAACTTGGTAGATATGATCCTAGTGATGTCAAGAACTCATTCCAATCTTCAATCGTGAGGATTGACGTCAACGTTCTGACCTTTTTGCCTGGGAAGGAAGAAAATACCAAGTTTGCACAAGAAACCAAGAAATTGACCTAAGGCTTGCTCATGAGATTTTAATGATCAAGATGATCTCGGATAGCTTCCCACATGTCACAGAAAGAAAAATCACAAGTCTCAACTTCCACAAACGCGATTTACAAGATCATTCATTCAATCATGCAAAAACTGGTTTCTTGCAAGAAGAACGCATGGATTGCCTAGATGATTAGGATATGATCTAAAGAGAGATTCATCCATCAATCAACATGCTGGCATATGAAACATAAGCATTTTAGAAGGAGAGGAGGCAAATCCAAAAGCATGTGGAAGGAGGGGAGGCAAATCCAAATTAGATGAATGTAAATTGAAAGAATGTATGTGCGGAATATAAATGCTAAATTTAAATGCGTAAAGTAAATTCAAGCATAAGAGAAATAATTTGCTTTTCTAGAAGGGAGGTTTCAAAGCCTCACAACAAAATGGGCAAAGCTCAAAGGAGCACAAAACCTCTAAAACCTTCAAGACGAGGAAGGCCAGCCCTCCCCCTCTATTTATACTACTCTTGGGCCACCTACCACCCTTGGATGAGTCTCTCAATCCTAGGGCACTCCTTCAAGGGCTAGGATTGACCCACTCACACAACCATGCAAGGGCTAACCCAAAACCCACTAACAAACTGGGTTTTCTTGCACGGTTTTCAAAGCTCACTAACTAGACCCACTATCCTATCAACTAGACCGCGATCCGACGGCCCTCATTGATCCAAGGAGCTTCTAGCTAGCATCTCATCCGTTCCTTATCTTCTTGGCTTGCACCGACTCCGTCTACGATCATCTTCCGACGATCCTGGACTGTCTGGACCTCTGACGCTCCTCGCCTATTCCCAGTCATCATCCGCCTCATCATGATCAAAACCCGACGTCCTACAACCATAAAAAAAAGGAAACACATTAGATAGCAATGTCCCAAAAGCTAAGTAATAAATTCATCAAATTCCACACATTGAAATTCATTTTCGCTCATACTGGCCGGTGATACCGACCTCAGGCCGATAGCACCACCCTTCATCCCAAAACCAGAAGAGACCCTCTCTGAAATTTCCACACCGGGTATTTGGGCCGGTGCTTCCGCTGGATGTAGCACCGGACCGCCACAGTGCCCAAAAATGCACCCTTCTCAAATTTTCACACCGCCCAATTGGGCCGGTGCTACCGCTCGGCCGATAGCACCGGCTTGCCTGATCCCCTAAAACACCCTGTCGGGATTTTACAAACCACTCTGGGGGTCGGTGCTATCGCTCGCCCGGTAGCACCGGGCTTCCATGACAGGTAGCATCACAAATTCCAGACAGAGCCCAAATTGCTTCAAATTGAAAATCCAATTCAAATCAAATTCAAACCAGAGCATACCGCCAAGCTCAAATTTAGTCAAATACTCATCACATACATAGGTAGACCTCCACATTGTCTTTCACTCCCGGGCTGGAAGTCAAAATACACAAGGTTGTCATCTGTGCTTGAACTGCTAAAATTAAAGGCATGCAATGGTTGGTCCGACAAGAGTTTCATGGTGCTGTTAGTGACATACTTCCAGAGGCAAACGAGTCTCCGACAACCACCTACAAAGCCAAGAAGGTTCTTTGTCACTTGGGAATAGAAGTAGAAAGAATACATGCCTGTCCGAACGATTGTATCCTCTACCGTAAAGGGTACGCTAACTTGCATGTATGTTTGGTGTGCAACGCATCCTGGTACAAGCGTAAAGATAAATCAGATGACGATGACGAGGGCATCGAGGTGAAGAAAGGACCTCCTGCTAAGATGGTGTGGTATCTGCTTGTAATTCCCCATTTGAAACGTTTATTTGCAAACTCAAAGGAGGCAAAACTATTTCAGTGGCACTTGGATAAGCGTAAGAACGAGAGAATGCTAAGGTACCCTACTGATTCCACCCAGTGGAGAAACATCGATAGGAGGTTTTAAGAATTCGCTGTAAATCCCAGGAATATAAGGTTCAGATTGAGTACAGATGGAATAAATCATTTCGGTAATATGAGTAGCCATCATAGCAATTGGCCTGTGAATCTCTATATCTACAACCTTCCTCCTTAGTTGTCTATGAAGCGGAAGTACATTTTTCTGTCTATACTCATCTAAGGCCCAAAGCAACTTGAGAACGATATTGATGTGTACCTAGCACCATTAGTGGAAGATCTGAACACACTGTGGGCTCCTGGGGTACTGTATGGGATGCTCACAAACAAGAGGACTTCACTTTGCACTACCTGTTGTTCTTCACCATAAATGATTATCCTGCCCTTACTAACCTGTCAAGCCAGAGTACAAAAGGAGACAAAGCATGTACTGACTGCTTGGATAATACCGAGAGTGTGTGGCTGAATCACTTGCGCCAAACCATGTACATGCGTCACCATAGGTTCCTTCGGAGGAATCACTCATACCGCAAGATGAAGAAATAATTCGATGGAATGATCAAAGACAGTTTAGCTCCAAAGCCTTTAAACAGGATAGACACTCATGATATAGTTAAGAATTTGGATGTTGCGCATGGAAAAGGACGTAAATCGAGGACCCGTAAGAAGAGCATATGGAAGAAGAGATCAACATTTTGGGACCTACCTTATTGGGAGCACCTAGAAGTTCGGCACTACATCGACGTGATGAACGTAGAGAAGGATCTCTATGATAGCTTGATTGATCTCTTACTAAATATTAAGGGCAAAACAAAGGATGGTATCTCCATCAGACGTGAGTTAGCACCGAAAAAGACCGATAAAGGCCGAACATACTGCGAACCTGCTTGTTACACTCAGTCCAAGGCTGAGAGAACTGAACTGTGCCATTGCTCGTATGGTGTGAAAGTTTTGTCCATGATGAGACCATGTCAGCCCAGCAAGCCATCCTTCTATCTCAAGGCAACACAAGGGCCCAACAACTTCTGATGCTCCAAGCCCACCTCAAGATCAAGCCCAATTCGTTCACGAGTCCAGTTTGGCTTCCAGGAGTAGTCCAACTAAAAATGACTATATCTGGGTCATACGAAGTCCAATTGAGGCTTTCTTGGACTCTATGGTGAATCCCACGACGAGAGCTTTCCAACGGAAGTAGTTTCACATCCATAAACCTTCTAGATCGACGGGAATCATCAAATCAATATGATAAACAGAATCTGCCAGGTGTTGCGCCACCTCCACTTGGGCCCAAAGGCCTTGTACGACCTAAGGTTTCACGACCACCCCGTTGGCCGCCTCCCTTGCCCTCTTCCTCATATATATTCAGTAGCCATTGCTAGAATAGATGGGTTTTGCTTAGATTACAACTAGACACTTTGTTAGTTCTTCGCCGTTCATCGGTTTGTGGAACCCCAACTCGTGTGCTTCATATAATTCGCAATTTGAGATTGCATCTTCTACGTTCTTGCTTGTGTTCTCAATTCGCATGCAGGGATAAGCCTTCTTGGTAAGGTCAACCGTGTTCGTGCGTGGTTGATAACCAACGGAGCCGTGGTGTAGCGATTGCAGGGTTCGAATCTGTTCTTATTAGAAGCCGGATCGTCAACGCCAAGTGCTCCACCAATCGACTTACTACTACCTGTCGGAAGATCGGGCCACCATTCCCATCAAGTGGTATCAGAGCTTCGGTTGCCCGATAGGTAATTCTTGTATCCCCACTTTTGTTTTGCCGTCGTCCTAGACTCTAGAAAAAAATTGCCCTACAAAAAGTTCTTCATCAGTGCCGCTGTCTTACAACCTATTGTGCCTTTGCAATTTTCGTTTTTAGTTTCGCTTGTTCAGTTTATGTCCATCATCATCGTCGTGTTTCTGGTTGGAGGTTGTGATCGTAGTTTCTAGTGGTCTTTTTCCGTTTCCCTAGTTCTTGTTTTGCACCGTTAGTCATCCCACCACCGCCAACCCTAGAACCGAACTGAGTCTCACTCAGTTTGCCCTTGCCGCCGCTCTACATTATATTTTCTGCTCCGCAAGCCCTAGATAGGTTGCGAGCCGCCTTATACCAATCGCCCTGCATCGCTGGCCACCCTTGTTCACCTGCGATCCTATTGCTATTTTAGCCCTAACCGGAAGAAAGAAGTGAAGTCACAGGCAATTGTGCAGTGTTTAGTAAAACTGGCATAACTTTTGCATACGAACTCTGATCGGGGCGAATTTTTTTTTGTTTCGAAGAGGATGACGACGCGCATATGAAACATCCACAAGTCTGTAAACGTGTGCAATATTTGACCCTCAAAATTGGCCTCTAAGACCGAGTTCTGGACCCTAGAAGTTTGTTGTCCTGTTTTTACCGTTGTTTCGGTTATCTGTTTAACATCTTCTATTGTTCCAAAACATGGGATTTTTTGTTTTCCCTTTAAGTTAACAGAAAGGAAAGAAAAAGGCAAGTGCAAAAAAAAGAGTCGCACTGAAAAAAAATCAGAGAAAAAAAGAAGCAAAAAGAGGGAAAGAGAAGCTGATAATCAGAATTGCTTGCATCCTTTGAGTCCTATGTGCTTTGATATATCCCTTGCTAGGTTGAACTAGTTCTAGGAACACGTTTAGGCCAGCAACTGTGACAAGTACGTTGGACATTTATTCAGCTTGCTAATCTGATTTTGATATTGCTTATTCCTTGCTACTAAATATTTCCTTCTGAGCTCCACATACTTCTTATTAGTTCAGGTTCTCCTTTGCAATCCCCTCACTCACGCTACAGTCATGGTATCATGAATCAGCCACCGGTTGTACCACCTGCTGCTTTGGTAAGAACATTTGTAAGGGTGTGGTAAGACGCGTGAGAGTTTGTGATCCTACTGTCTAGTACCTAGTAGTTCATAGGGATAATACTTTGTGCTATCTTCTGTTTTCTACTAGCAAAGGCAGGGGTACCGGAGGATCAGGACGGTAACCAGTGTGTTCTTCATAACTAGCTCCGAGAGATGCTTTGAGAGATGAATGAGACTATGAACAAGCAAATTCAAAACATGGAGAATGCACTTGATAGAAAAGAGCATAAGCACCAACCCAACTTTAGTCCATCTCCTTCTGCTGGTAAAGGTAAGAATTTTTCAGTTCTTCCTTCTTATAACGGATTTGGTGTTGACGCCTATATTGATTGGGAAATAGAGGTAGATAAAATTCTTTCGCACTGTAACCTCTGTAATAAACGAAAAATTAAAGTTGCCGCTAGTGCTTTAACTCTCTGTGCATCAATTTGGTGGAACGATTTTTGTACTTATAAGACAGTACCATAAACATGGAAACATATGAAATGACTTAAGAGTGATGAATTTGTTCCTACTTATCATTCTAAAATGTTACTTTATGAATTGCAAAGTTTACAACAATGTGATAAAACTGTCAAGGCATATTACGAGGAATTAGAAACTTTGTTGTGGCGTTGTGGTTTAGATGAATCTGAAGAAGTTAAGGAAATAAAATTATTAAATGGACTTGATATGAAAATTCAGGGTATTCTTGTTGATAAGGAATACAGTTCTCTCTCTAGTTTATTTAATCTTGTTTGTGAGATTGAAAATCAAATTGAACATGAAAGACATCTTGCTGAAATTAATGTCTATAATTGCCAAAGTGAAGAATTTTCTTTGGAAGAACGGCATCTTGTCGAGTTTCCATTTGCTACTAACTTTTCACAGGACATTGAGAACAAGAACGAGAAGGAAAACACGCAAGAGAAGGAGAAGCAGGAGATACTTGATATCCCATGCATGCCTCAAGAATGTACAAATCATGATATGCCTAAATCGGTAGAGATAGAAAACAAAGGTAACAACATAGGTGCTATTTTCACACGAGGAGAGAATTCTGTTGATTTGCTAAATTTGGCCACTACTGGTGCTATGCTAGAACAACAGTTAGTGGACACTCAAACTGAATCACCTTTGTCACAATATGATTGTCTTGCTGCCTCTAGTGATAAAAAAGAGTTGTGTGATAATGTCTCATTTATATGCATGCCTCAACTAGTGAATGAACATGTCAGTTTTATTTCTGATCTAAACACGTGTGCTGAAATAAACATGTTATTCACCTTGCTAATGAAAAGGATGAGATTAAACTGTTGTCTTCCTTGAATACTTTGGGTTATATTGAATTTGATGTCATATGCGATCTCAATTGTTTAGAGGAGAGATTTTCTATGTTTGCTAATTTCTCATGGTCATCTAGTGTTAGTTTTCATGCTATTGGCAAACATAATGATAAAGGAAAGTACATGGTGCATCGAGTTTATATTTGTACCATTTTTAAATCTTCTTTTAATGTGCCACACTGTCAACAACCAAAGAAAATGTTGGTTTCTTTGTCGCATCTTGTTACTAACCTTTTGCAGGCCAATGAGCTTGAGTCGAGGACGAATCAAAATCAAGAAGGGGAGGATGACGAGACCATTTCGGCCCAACAAGCCATGCTTCTATCTCAAGGCAAGACAAGGGCCCAACAACTTCTGATGCTCCAAGCCCACCTCAAGATCAAGCCCAATTCATTCACAAGTCCAGTTCGGCTTCCAGGAGCAGTCCAACTAAAAATGACTATATCTGGGTCATACAAAGTCCAATTGAGGCATTTTTGGACTCTATGGAGAATCCCACGACGAGAGCTTTCCAACGGAAGTGTTTTCACATCCAAACTCCTTCTAGATCGATAGGAATCGTCAAATGAATATGACGAACAGAATCTGCCTGGTGCTGCGCCACCTCCACTTGGGCCCAAAGGCCTTGTACGACCTAGGGTTTCACAACCACCCCCTTGGCCGCCTCCCTTGCCCTCTTCCTCATATATATTCAGTAGCCGTCGCTAGAATGGATGGGTTTTGCTTAGATTACAACTAGACACTTTGTCAATTTTCGCCGTTCATCGGTTTGTGGAACCCCAACTCGTGTGCTTCATATAATTCGCAATTTGAGATTGCATCTTCTACGTTCTTGCGTGTGTTCTCGATTCGCATGCAGGGAAAAGCCTTCTTGGCAAAGTCAACCGTGTTCGTGCGTGGTTGATAACCAACGGAGCCGTGGTGTACCAATTGCAGGGTTCGAATCAATTCTGATTAGAAGCCGGATCGTCAACGTCGAGTGCTCCACCAATCAACTTACTACTACCTGTCAGAAGATCGGGCCACCGTTCCCATCTGTCTAGTTACTCCTCCAACTTGAAGAGACTTGTTTCGATGCAAGATTTGAGTTTAACTGGGATGAAGTCTTATGATTTTCATGTGCTTATGACACAGATGCTCCCTGTTGTAATTAGAAGTATTTTACCAAGCAAGGTCTGGGAGATAATCACAAGGCTGTGTTATTTCTTTAACACAATTGCTCAGAAAGTCATCGATTCGAAGGACTAGATGCTCTACAGACTGAGGTGGTCATGACTCTATGTAATCTTTATATGTATTCCCCTCTGTCGTTTTTCGATATCATGGTCCATCTCATTGTTCACCTTGTGTGGGCCCGTGTTTCTACGTAGCATATACCCGTTCGAGAGGTACATGGGAATTCTCAAGTCCTACGTACCGAATCGATCTTGATCGGAGGGTAGCATTGTCGAAGGTTATGCAACCAAAGAGGTCATCAAATTCTGCGTGGATTACATGGTTTAGGTCGAACCGATAAGTGTGCCTCAATCCCACCATGAGGGGAGGCTCCAGGATCTCAGGACCATCGGAAGGAAAGCAATCACGCCTGATCCAGCTGCGTGTGCAAAAGCCCATTTCACGTTTTGCAACACATGGTTGTTGTGGCCCCGTATATTGACGAGCACAAGAACTGGCTACGACAAGAGAATCTGTATCAGCAAGAGTACTGGATCATCAGACAACATAACCTACATTTCAACAGATGGTTGAAGGAGCGACAACCCATCACTACATCTCATCAGGTGATACGTTGACATGGTTGGCAAAAGGGCCAGTATTTATAGTTGTAACATAGAAAGGATACAACTTAAGTGTGTACACATTTGTAATATCCCAAATTTTACCTTTTACTTAATTTATTGTGTTATTCATGCATTTTATGGATTTTCTAAATTTATTGGATTTTTATGGAATTTATTTGTATTTAATTTCAATTAAGTATTTTGTCCTTTTGTGAAAACTAATTAATTATAAGTAAAAATTTTATAAATCTTGGCTAAAAATATTTTATTTGAGTCCCAAATGTCTCAATGTATTTTTGAGATTTGTCTTGGAATTTTTCTGATATTTTTATTGCTTAAAACTAATTAAAGAAATTACTGGATTTATTTTAAAAAGAAAACTCTGGAGAAACCAAATAAACAGTATTGGGACGGAGCCTAACACTGTTTGTGTGTGGCCCACCACTGTGCGGCCCAGTGGATCGCCACATCGCCTTGCTTCTGGAAGATGGATCGTCAGCCGTTGATCAAGAATCTAACAGCCATTTCAATTAGATAAGCCTCGACGATCATTCACCGTCAGATGTTAATCAGACGACTAGGATTAGTGGATGCGGTTAAGGAACCCTAATACTCGTGAGCCATGGGATCTTTGATGGACGGTCGGGATGCGTTGTGGCAGTTCAGGACTCGTCGGATCTAGGCTGTTAGGATTCAACGTGTGTGCGGTTCAAATTAGGTTGGCCCTAGCGAATCTCAAGCATGCATCTCGCCACATGGACAGTGCGGAAGGATTTCGAGCCCCTCCTTCATCTCCAATGAGGATGCGGAGTTTGAGTCATAGCCATCATGGATTTTCGACTCATACACAGAAGCCGAGGGCTATATAAGCCACATTATCACCCACCCTGGATTCATCCTCTTCGCAACACCTTTTGACTGAGAGGTCATCATCGAGGAGCCACCAGCATCAAGTTTGAGCTCACCAGAGTAGCTTGTGCACACCATGATGGTTTTTGTGGGTTTCTGTCGCTACCGTTGGATCTCCGCCGCCTTGGGTTGTACCATCAAGTTCGCCGCGACGTGGTCTATCAGATCTGCTAGCTAACATCGTCAAGTGCTTGCTGGAACATTGAGTCGAAGTCTTCATTCCCAAGGACAGTGAGGTTTGCACCGTCAAGCTGCCATTAACAACCGTATGAGCTCGTGACCGTTCGATTCGTCACGAAGGATTTGGATCGCACCTCGTTGTCACTAATTGCGCAAGCCATTGGATCTGTCATAGGCGGTTTCAATTCCGTCATGTGCCGGCTGTCAGAGAATGCATCGTGGGCAGCGCCGCAGCCAACCAGACGCAGCCACGTGGCAGGTTTGGTCGTCGAAGAGCCATGGACCAGGTCCATAGTGGACCAAATCCAAATCGTGGACCGAGGTGACGTGGTGCAACACGATTAGTCCTGGTTGGCGGTGACATCACACTGACATCATGCTAACGCAATAAAAGCCATTTTCTTTTTAAAAATAATTCGGATTATTATTTTATTTTTCAATTTTCTGAGTTTTAGATTTTCGAATCGTCCATGAGCCTGTTCTCCCTCATACCAACTCCGATTGAGGTGATTCAAATTTCTAAAAATTTGTAAAATTGAGATCTATTTAATGGTGAATTTTATTTGATTTTTGGAATTTTATTATTCTATGTTTTGGTGTTTATTTTGTGTTCTCTCTCGATTCGCATAGACGTTAAAGTATTCAGAGCGTCCGTGGAGGAATCATTGACTCAAAACCAAGGTTCAGAGCAAGAATAAGGGCTTTTCTAAGGCAAGTTATGCTTTGATCATGTTGAGCTCATCTTTATAAAATTTCTACTTTGTTTCAATATTATGCATGATAATTTATGTGTATAAATGCTTTTAAATAATTTGGGATCTAGTTAATCTAGCCAATTGCAATATGTCTTTACCTTGTCGTTTGATAGACAGATCGTTTTGGGGCTTGTTTGGTTAATCTTGCAAAACATGATGTGTTGATTGACACGTCCAGAAGTAGACAACTGTTAAGGGCCACAAGTACACCTGCCCTCTTCTTGCGACACAATTTGCACATATAAACCAAATTAACCATCACTTTATTTAGAGAGTACACGGAGGACACACAAAATACACAAGAGGTGGGCACTACCCGATGCACGACGGACACACAAAATACACTAAAGGCTTTTCTGGGCCGGTCTGAGGCACGGCGGGCACAACCCGGCCGAAGGCTCGGCACGGAACTGTAGCATTGGCCATGCTAGGCCTGAGAACCGGGCACAATGGGTGGCACAGCCAAGTGGGCCGGGTCTGTGCCAGCACGGCAAGGATGCAACATGTACGGGCTTAGGCACGCCATGGCACGGTGGCTCTACCGTGGGCCTGCGGCAGGGCACAGAGGCCGTGGTTGGGAGGTGGGGCATGGGGGAGAGGAGAGGGGGTTACTTGTCGTGGCATCGCCTCACCCGTCCGATGTCAGCGCTGCCTCGACTGACCCCGGCACCGTGGCCGCCGCCTGCCATGGCCCCTCCTGCCTACCGCGGCCTCGCCTCCACATGTTCCGTCTCGCCTCCCACGCTACCTCGCCCCCATGCAACGTGACGTGCGCCGCGTGCCGCCTCGGCTCCTCGCCTCCACATGCGAAGGGGATGGAGGTCCGCTGCCTCGACTCCTCACCTAGGCCCCTTCGCCATGTCTTCGCTTCACCCCTTGCGCACACCGACCCCTGCGTCTGTGCCCGTGCGGGCTGATGCCCCGCCCGCACCACCCCTCGCGATGACACCCACGCCCCGCGGCCATGCCCTGCGCCCGGAGGGAGAGGGAGGGGGCAGCGAAGGAGGTGGAGTGGGTGGCAACGGCGGAGGGGAAGGGCAAGGCGGTGAGGGAGGGGGCAGTGGTGGGTGAGCTCGGAGGCGGATGGGGAGGCGGGGGATGTTACATGGTGGTGGGAGTGGGTGAGTCCAAAGGTTTTGGTGGCGACGGGGCAGTCTTGAGGGGGTGGGGCTCGAAGGTGGAGGAGGCTGGCGCTGGGTGGGAGGGGTGCTGGGAATCGGGAGTGGAGGGGAGGTGAGGAGGTAGCCGACGCGGGGCCAAGGTGAGGCCGAAGGCAAGCGGTCGCCCGACGCGGGGGAAGGGGAGGCGACGGGGAAGGGGAGGTGAGAGGGGGAAGGGAAGGTGAGAGGGTGGCTGGCGCGGGGAGAACGGGAGGTGATGGGGCGGTCGACTGGAGCCAGAGGGGAGAGAGAATGGGGATTGGGGAGAGAGGAGCTCATGGGTGGTCGCGCGGTGCAACCGAGAGGGGAAGGCGGGGGGGGTGCGGGGCGGGGTGCTGGTTTTTGGGGGAAATGGCCAAAAAGGGAGGGGATCAGGGGAGGGAGACACGAGGGAAAAAGAGAGGGGGAGAGAGAGAGAGGGAAAAGGAGAGAGAGGATAAATTTCAACGTCTCCACACTCCAGATAGTGCGCGTCAATTTTCTAGGACATAAAGACGTGATTGAAATGGACATGACGCATTTAAAGACGTAAAGCTAATTTAAATTTTCATCCCGCGTGGCCGTGCCTCATTTCAATTTTCAACAAACACACTATATCAACGAACGACAGAGTTGCAGCAATACAATGTGTGAAAAGAAGTAAAGCTGATTTCAATTTTCATCCTGCTTGGCCGCACCTCATTTCAATTTTCAATGGACACACTACATCGGGGAACGACAGAGGGACAATGATAAGATGCGTGAAAAGAAATAAGGCTACTTTCACTTTTCATCCCATGCCTGATTTCAATTTTCAACAGGCATTTCAACAAACACAACATAAAATCAGCCCGAAGGCTCTTATTTGTTCAGAACATTTTGCACATCTCCCTCGCTCTCTCTCTCTCTTTGCTCATTTTTGCTCAGCACATCCCGCTCGCTCTCTATTTTCTTTCTTTTTTTGCTCTCCTGCCACGAAATAAAATGTTTCACAAGAGCAAGAGAGCACGCCCTCGCTCTCCATGTCCCCCTTGTCAGGATCAAGAGATCGATCTGCGCCAATTCTCCCCCAGCATGGGAGACCACGGCATGGATGACTGTCATCTGGATGATACGTACGGCATCGAGGATGCCTTGTACATTCTGGATGCACCGAGCTTGAATGCCGCTACATCGTTTATCCGGGACGAGCATTGGTATCCACATCGAGCAAGCAGGCTAACATATCGATGCAGTCGGCATGGGCATCCATATCCGACAGTCGACAGGTGTGGTGCTGGCAACATATGGAATGAACCGTCAAAATTGTAGACAGACGTGAGGTAGTGTATGCTATTTGCAAATACTATCAAGCTAAACTATCTGCACAAGCATGTGGTGGAATAGGTCATCTGAAGAGACACGCGGAGACAAGCTTGAGGAAGATATCGGGTGGACGGAGGCCGGACGAGGGCATCTAGACAAAGCTCAACTTCAACACCAACGGTTCGGTAAGTACATGGATATACAACACCGATGTAGCTAGAGATGAAGTAGCACGTTACATAGTTACAGAGGATCCTTCACTTAGAATGGGTGAGAGCTCTAATTTTGAAAGAATGGTGCAACGTGGTTTTTGCCTGCAACACCAACATGTTAATTAGTAGAAGAACAACTACATGTGATATTTATAAAATGTTTACAAATAAACTAAAAATGTTGAAACAAACCTTCATAACAGTTAGTTTTCGTTTGCCTTAACATCAGATATATGAACTTCCTCCCATCAAAGACCAGCCTATATTAGTGTTGTTGTGCACTACTTAGACGACGAGTACATACTAAACAAAAGGATCATAGGGTTTAAACTAATCTCCGAGTCACACACACCGGAGAGGCTATCGCTAATTGTGTACTTGAGGTTATTACTGATTTTAAAATAGAAAGTCGAATTATTACCATCACTCTTGACATTGCATCAGCTAACACGACGGCTATGGAGCATCTCTCACCGCACCTGGAGACTTATGTTGGAGGTTTTGTACTCCACCGGAGATGCGTATGCCACATTATTAATCTCATTGTGTAGGCAGGTTTGGTTGTAATGAAACCTAATTTGGAGAGCATACGCAACGTTATCGATTTTGTTACCGGTTCGCCTGTAAGGTTTGCCCGGTTCTCAGAGTACTGCAGGGCCAACAATAATGAACCAAGAAGATTCAACCTTGATAGGAAGGTTAGATGGAAACTCAACGTATACTATGCTGGAGTGGTGCAAAGGCTACGAGGATATTATCACTGTCTTCGTCAACTGCAATAATGGTAATTCTTTGGTTACTGAAGTGGATTGAGAAATTGTTAGTCATTTTTGTCATTTTTTAGAAATCTTTTACAATGGAACTACATATTTATCCGGTGTGTACTACCTAACTTCTTTCATAGTCATCGAGTGGCTTTGTACTATTGCTAATTCTTTTAAAAAAATAGAGATAATTATATTTTACAGCGCATTATAGAACCAATGGAGCAAAAAAAATTTAAATATTTTCAAGCCATTCCACATCTGTACTGTTTTGCTACTATTTTGGATCCTCGAAGAAAATTACCTGACTTGCAGGGCACCTTCGAGGGAATAGGTTAGGTATTCGATCTTGATTTCTCTGAGGCCTATTCTCATCTTTATAATGAGTTTTTCAGAGTTTTCGACAAATATTATGAGAAGTTTGGCACCACAAATGAATAAAAAATATCTACCTCAACAACGTAACAAGCACGAGGCAGTTCGATAACTTCAAGCATATGGAAGAAGCTGAAAGACAAGTCATCTGGCTTGTCTTCACAATTGCCGAGCAGGTCGCCATGGAATCCATAAGTAAAGGTCAACCACTACCTCGACACACTTTTTATGGAGACTGAGTTTGACATGGACAAGGAAAATCAACTCAACTTGCTCTTGTGGTGGAAAAATAACCAACGTATTTACCCCATGCTATCCCATTTTGCATGGGACGTGCTTACAGTTCTAGTGTCCACTGTCTCATCGTAATCCACTTTCAGTTTGGTGGGGAGGATACTTGAGCCGAGGAGGTCGTCTCTCAGACCTGAGATGGTTGAGGTAATTACATGCCTCAAAGATTAGGAGCGTCCAGATAACAGGACACAACATCAGCCTAAGGATCCGGAGATCACGAACGCGGTAGACGACTTTGATAATCTCTTCATTGGGTAGTCTATGTATATATACGTAGTTACTGTACTCTTTTCCTTATCAGAGGTACCCCACACCGGGGTGTAAGGTTTTTAACGTGGCAGTAACTCTTTACATGTTCAAGATCGAATAAAATTTACTTCTTTTTCCAAAACAATTGTGTCTATTGCCTCAACTCTGTGCGTCTCCGGGTCCTTTCCTCTCGTCGCAATAGTGTAAATGGGCCGAGCCTGGGCTAGCACAGCACGAAGCAGGCACGAAGCGCAAATGGGTCGTACTTGGGCTCGCCAAAGGCGAGTCGTGCCGGGCCGGCCCGGCACATCACGATGCCCATCTCTAAAATACACATACCCCATTCACACCACCACCACTTAACTGACATCCCAACCTCTCCTGACCGATGATGACCTCCCACTCTGTTTTATATATAAATCACTCTTATTTAGTTGCAATATTGTGCCTGTAATTATTTTTGTTCTCATTCCAGGACATGTTAAATAGGCTGCGTTGCATTTGCTCATTTTATTACTGCCACTCCTCTTAATTCTTTCACAAAGAGCTAGAATGATTTTGTAATATGAAATGCAGGAAGTATCCGACATTCATCAATCAGATTCGAGCACAAGAGGATCACAAAATGGTTTGACAATGACAACCATGTTTTTCACCTTGCATATACAAATATTAAATATTTGATAGGAAGTAGAAAAAAATAGAAAATAGCGCATAAAAATAAATGGTTTCCTTTCCCTTGTGGGTGGGTGTTTGGGTATCAAGAATCCACTTTTACAGCCACCAAGTACTAGTCTATATCTATCCTAATTAGAGGAGGTCTTGTATTAATCCTATCCTATAGGGTAAAAGAGCTAGAAATTCTCACGTTATACGAGAAAAAGAAAAAGCTAGAAATTCTCATATTAATAGAAGAAGAGGAAAATTTCAGATCACCCGATTCTTTTTATTGATGTAATCTACGTCTTGGATTACATCTACTTTTTGTCATTCAATAGAAACAATGAGTTTGGTTTGAACGTGCATACATATTGATAGCTACCTGAGTCCAAATCAAATGAAAAGGCAAATCTTGCATGCCAACTACGCAGCCTAATAAGAGAAAAACAAAATCGTATTCATCTATATGAACAAAATCGTATTCATCTATATGAGTCACAGCAAGCGAGTGTGTATGCCCTCCTCCTAATCCAGTAGTGATGGAAACGGAAACAGTAAGCTCTTGTCCTTATCCCAAACTTAAACAGTGACCTAGCTAATCGGATTGTGTTTCTACTCAGTGTCATGCAATCAAAAAGTGAGTTCGATCACTACTAAACAAAGGCTTATATTAGATGTCTTATCATAGACAGTTTTGAAAAACCGTCTATGATAGGAACATCATTGACAATTTTATAGTGAAACCGTCAGTGACATCATCACAGACGGTACTCTTCATAAACCGTCAGTGATATACATGAATATAAGAGACGGTTTTAGTATAAAACCGTTAGTGATGACTCCTGTAGCTATAAAAGAAGGTTTTAAACTAAAACCGTCTGTGATATCTACATATCACAGATGGTTCTAACCACAAACCGTTTCCTCGCACAGACCTTAGCACCCAACGCATTTCGCCTACACCAAACCCTAGCCCCTGGCGTCCTCCTCCCCGGCGACCTCCTCCTCGGTGACCTCCTCTCTGGCATCCTCCCCCTCGTGCCCTCAAACCATGCTCCGTTTGGTTCGGTGATCCCCTATGACCTTATCTCTTGTGATTTGTATGGATGATTGGTGATGTACATGATATACATTCATTTTGGTGATGTACATGGTATACATTGTTTGTGATTTCACTATATCAGACAGTTGAAAACATGAAGAAAAAATAGCGAACTTAATAATAGCCGATTAGATTTTGTTTACATACCACTACGGAAAAAGCACCTATCAATGATGCTACAGATACGTCAACAGAAATCATGAAATCGTCGTTAGTAAACTTCTGTGACGAAAGTATGCCGAAACCGGAATCATCATTGTTGTCGCGTCATAGATGGTTCGTAGTGACGAAATAGCATTATTCGTCGTAGAGCAGGTTTTCTTCTATGACACACCAATTTTTTTTCATTAAATGATATCGTTCTATGATGAAATATTTCATCATAAAATACTCAAAAAACGTCATGTGTAGGCCACATTTCATCATTAAAAACGTTTTTGCCAAGTAAAAACAGATCCTAGGTGCTTGTTTTGTGATGAAACGGTCGTCATAGAAGCATTCCACGTCGGCATGCAATTTCATCATAGAATACTTCAGTGTCACGTCATCATCCTAGGTGGCGGGTGCTTGGCATATCTACCGCGTCATCGTCCGAGGTGGGTGGTGACGTGGTATGTCTGCCACCGAGGATGATGACATGGCACTAAAGTATTCTATGACGAATCTGCATGCCAACGTGGAATTTTTCTATGACAAATCTGCATGCCAATGTGGCGTTCTTCTATGTCAGATACTTTTTTCATCACAAATACACATAGCAACCTCAATCGCAGATACATTGTTCCACATGAAGCCATCATAGATACAGATAGAAGTGACACATTATATTTCATTGTTTCATAGCATCATCAATGGTGTTCGGCGAACACAGAGATAATTAGTTCCAACAAGTAATGAAGTACTACATCAGCAAGCAAAACTTAGTTTCATGTCCAGCACAGTATCAACCACTTGCAGTCTCAGCCAAGAGCAAAATTTTACATCACATCATACTCATTGTCAGGTGGGGGGATTAACCTGTGCAATGCCTAGGAGACGGCGAAGAATTGCATCATTTTCCTCTTGCCTCTTCCTGAATTCCTCCATCTCTCTCTGTGTCTTGGTCATAGCTTCATCTGCTGCTTGTGCCTTTTGCTTCAAGTCATCAAGTTCCTACTGTTGATGCTCGATGGTCTGTCGAAGTGCAGCAGCTTCCCGTCTCTCTTCCTCGAGTTGTTCCTGAAGAACTCGCTCACTCGATGCCTTCGTGAATGTTGTTGCCTCTAATCCAACATTCTTCAGGAATTTGCTGGTAGCACTGCTCTGGGAGAGAACCTTGGAAACAACATCTGTATGTGATATTGCTATGTTACCATCTGCATCAGGCACCATCATAGGTTCCATCTCAGCCTAAGATATCAAGGATAATTAGTCAGTAGGGAAAGGAGATACATATTGAACACAAGAAAATCCAAGATGAGTTGTGCTAAATTTTCAGACAACACATTCATACATTGATTAAGGTTTAAGCTACACATTCTTAAGATAAATGCATATACTTGATTTTTTTGGTACAACCATTTCATATTCATGATACAACACTTTTGCTTGTCTCTAGGCAGCTTATGGAACAAAGAAACCTGATTATAGTTACTGTTCACTTGACCATCAGCTAAATTAATCAGCAAGGAACCCACTAAAATATATAAGTGCTTGACCATCAGCTTAATTAATTATTGAGGCACAGGGCACTATTCCACATCCACGTACAATATATAGGAAACAACATTTATATGCTAGGAATAGCAGAGTTCCTAATGGACGGTAAACACATGCATTCACACAAGCACGCACTACCAAACTAGTAACACCATGGGTCAGTATCACCATGACAACTTCTTACTCTACTGAAACGTAATACAACATTTTGTCCTAACTGGGCCAATATTCTTATGGAGAGCAATAGCATGCTTTATTTTAGTCACCAAAATAAAATGGTTGATCACAAAAATTCAGTGTACTACACAGAATCTTGGAACTAAAACAATTGCACAACAATCCGCTAAATGGTGTATCTTATGATTTGTAAATATATCAAAAACATGAAAGATCAAGTAGATGCAGACACATCCTCTCTTTATCTCACATATGGATATGGATAACATATAGATATGGACAAAAGTAACATGTATGGCAAGATATATAGATACAAATCATCCCATTGTAGCAACACTTACAATTGCATGTTGAACAGGCTCACTGAATCCCTTCCCCTTGCTGTTGTGGCACTCCTTGAAGATGTCCAACGCATTGAACTCTTGATCTTTGTTTTTCTCCCTCTGTGTTTGGGTACGAAGCAAAATAAAATAACATGTTATAGATCCTAACATTTCTCACAGCATTACAAATATCTACAATCCACAAATGACCTAAGTGATACCTAAAAAAACATCATGAATTTATACAAGTTTTTATGGCAAAAGTAGTACAACAAGATGAGTTTGAAGCTATAATCTACCTATCAGCTGGTTGATCATCACACATGCATGATATATACATCCACAAGATTATCAAGCACAAGTATTTTCATATTAATTAATTTCCTAGTACATGCTAATTAATAAATTAAGCATTGTCTAAAACTAAGCAATTCCTGAGAGTAAGACTAACAGTAGAACATACCAGATCATAGCAGTGTGCAATGTAGCTACGAGATCCTATAGTCTGATGGAACTTGACTTTGGCATTGTTTTGTTTGTTCTTTTCAGATATTTCCTACAGAAGGCAATTATGTTTGACACATTTTGTAATAGAATCTAAAAAGAAAAGGTGATTCATAGATCGGACCTTGTTTTTTGTGTCAGACCATTTTTGAACAAGTTTTCTCCACTCCTCATCACTCATGTGTGGTACAGGAGATGTTGTGCTGACTTCATTAGCAGGAACACCATTAAAATATCGCTTCTTTAGCATATATCTTGTTTGCCGTACACCACCCTTCAAAACATTGGTACACGCATCCTTGGTCGGCTTGTCGTTGGTGTCCATAGACAACCTTGTCTATTAAGTTGAATGAATCACATTAATGAGTTAAACTATACAATGAGCTAACATGTGAAACACCAATGTAGAATATAAAGTGGCGAAGAATGGATTTACTTACAGCTAGTTTCCCCATGAAATTTTGTAAATGAGCATCATTATTATTATATTCTTTCCAATGTGTAAGGATAGGAACAGACTGCCTAATATGAATACCGACCTCGATGCTAACTTGGCGACTGTACAGCGGTTTTGTGGCCTTCTCATCCCTTCAGCAATTTCGATAGGCAACCGTCTTCCCATAGATCTAGTAATCTTATCGAGCAATTTACCCATTGTAGGTGCCCTCCTTCTTATTTGAGCAGTTGGTGCTATATGTACAAATAAAGTCATTCATTGAGTTAGCGTATAAGTATAGACAGCATAAAGGAGCATGACAAAAAAACTTGCCTTCATCGCCTGGGTGAGTGCTCTCATGACTAGCAGCAACACCTTTACCTTCTCCTTGATAAGACAAATCCCTCACAGGACTTAGGGTGTGGGATTCATCTCTACCTTGACTTGAATCTTCCACATTTTGTTCTTGTCCACTCTGAACTTGATGAGCCAGTTCCTCGGATGATGCAGTGGTTCTATCTTGAGTAAGTGCTCCAAAGGCTAAATTCTTTGTTGTTGACCTTGTTGACACTCCAGTAGGTTGCTCTGTTGTTGGAGTTGCCTTCACTCTCTTAGCAGGTCTTGTGCCTCCTGGAGCCATCTTGTCACTTTTGTTGGGCCTTAAAGCAAGCCTTTTACCACTACTTTTATATGAGCTTCTCTGGGACAGTAGAATAAACAACAATGTCAATATATCAATTCAAATTAATAGAGATCAACACAAGAAGCACATAAACAATGCAAAACACTACATGCACCCAAATCGTGAGCTTCCCAACAAGATAGACAAAGCACCTTTAAGGATGATTTAGTGGCTATAGATTGTTCTTCCATCAGCAGCTCCTCATATGAAGGATTGTTGTCATGTGCATCATTCTCGGTCGCACTATTCTCTTCAGGATCATACGCTGAATCAGAGTCTTCTCTATGCTCTAAGCTTAGATTGCTTGTGCTTATTTGTGAATCGGAAGTTGACGACCCATTCAAAGCATTTTCTACTTTACGGATGCCCAGAAAGTCAAATTTGGCATGAACCTCCGCGATATTTGCAAGCCGCAACTTCTCATATTCACACAGTTGAATTTCTATTATGAAATCAGTGATATTATTATTTGAAAAAGGTAAGACTACTTTAATAGGAATGACTTCTCATATAGGTGAAAATGGTAAGACTATTTTAATTGGTATAACAGGAATGATTTATCCTATAGGCAAAAATGGTTAGAATACTGTAACAGCAATATTTGCAAGCCACAGCTTCTCACAACTGTATATAATTTTTGTCCAGATTAACACTACTTTATCATGGATGAATTTTGATTTAATAGTGCATATAATATGCATTGCAGTATATAACACAAGCAAAAAGATGGTTTCATAAAAAGACAAGTAGAGGAAGAGAGGAAGACAACATCTAATTTGGCTGCGTGTTTTCATTGTGCACTGGGACCGGGGAGGTCGGGGAGGACATTGATGTTGTCGGGGCCGGGGAGGCCGTTGATGTCGCGGGGGCCGGGGAGGTCGTGGATGTCGCCGGGGCTGGGGATGGCGTCGAGGTCATCGGGCCAGGGAGGAGCGCATGGAGTTGTCGGGACCGGGGAGGAGGTCGCGGGGGCCGGGGATAGCGCCGAGGTCACCGGAGACAGGGAGGAGCGCGTCAGGTCGCCGGGGCCAAGGAGGAGGTCGAGGGGGCCAGGGAGGCCGTTGATGTCGCGGGAGCTGGGGATGGCGTCGAGGGGCTGGGGATGGAGTCGAGGTTGCCGGGGCCGGGGGGGAGGTCGCCTGGACCTTGTAGGAGGATGGGTCTAGGGTTTTCGTGGACAGCGCCGTCGCTCAGTTTTGGGACTCGAAAGATTAGTCTGAATTTTGGGAGCCAAACGCGCGGGAGGCTTCAAGATACACTGAAATTTTGGCGCCTTGAACAGAGGTGAGCGGGATAGCTCGAAACATGTAACGAAAATATTATCCTTTGCTCAATTTTGGCACTCACCTCAATTTGACGCTTGTTATTGATACCTTATTTCCTAAAATAATTTTATTATATTTGCATGGAAAATTAGGCCTTAACTTTTTGATGTCGTATCCAGCAGGTAAGATTATCCGTTTCGACTTTTGGAAATTATTGGTCAAACCAGTCAAGGCTAGCTATTTGTGTTTGCTACATTGTTTCTTCAAAATCTCGAAGTTCGATGATAATCATTCTCAAATCCAACCTCGATTATCAGTTTGGACTTTTTAAAGCCACGGGTCAAAGCAATCAAATTTCGCTATCACTACATAATAATCAGGTAATTTCAGCACTCCAGTATAGCCTTAAATCATAGTTTGCAGATTTTTTTATAAATATCTATTGAATTGCACTGGACCTCTAAGAATCGCCTCATCGGGTTGATTCGATACGATGTTCATGTCCTTACATACGGGTTCAGGTAAACATGTTGCCTCATTACCCAACACTATATACATTCTGTACTTTCACTATTAACTCTAGTGTTAACATCGTCCATGTATCTCGAGCAAAATGTCAATGTCTCATGAGGTACATGTATATATCTTTTACAACTCTTTGTTTTAATCTTTAAGCTCAAAACAAAGAGTTGTAAAAGTTATAGGGAGTATGGTTAAAGATATCATTTTTTGAAATTTTTTCGGGGGTTAAATTAAAGGAAAATCAAAAGAATACTTTTGAAATAAGGTTACAAAATCAGTACATTGCTCCTCTTTTGAATAGTTCGGGTCTAGGTCATAGAGAGAGAAGCACAGAGCTCTTCCACAGCTTTTACCCTGTGGCCCCCTCCCCTACTCTGTGGCAAAAAATAAAAAATGAACAGTCGGCATTCTATTGGGTAGATCCATCATATTGCACTGGAACTCTAAGAATCCCCAAATATGTGGAGCGCTCAGGACGAGCTCTTCTCCACCTTGCACCGTCGCTTGGATTCATCTTGGCCTGACTTACCCTGGCCTCCGACGAAGCCCTTGTTAGCAAAAACGCTGCTTGCGTTGTAATATGAGTGACCATTACAACAAGATACACCTACCAACCAACTCATTGGACAAGCTTGGATCATAGAGTGTATCAGCACACAGCTCTTTCATGGTGTGTTTCAAACAAAATCCACTTTCTACCTCCCCTCTCTCTTGATCCTATTGTCGCTGAGGAGCCGCCGCATGACGCGATGTGAGTATTCTTAAACTGCCGATTACTCTCATTCTTTATATTGCAAAGGGGCCAATCAATTAATTGGCTTCGGGACCTTTCATGTGGGAGACAATTGTTCTGTGAGGATTTGGGTTAAGGAAGACTGTTTGTGACAACAAAAATTAGCTATTTACATGCTGCAATACTTGGTTAGATCATTTGATAATCCTCTGTGACTTGTATATACATGTACATGCGGTAGATTGCTTTCTGTTCAATAGCCATTACTGCAGTTTTAGTTCATCCTGCTGTCGGCTGTTGATGTTCTTACGTGCTATTGTGTGTCCAATAAGCATATTCTTCTTGGTTTATCCTTATATACATGTCTGCATAGTTCTAGATTATCATTTGATTAGGTTCTTCAACTGCCAAGTATTGAAATTTTTAATTTGAGGTAAGACTGTCAGAACAAGTCTATATATTGCCCTAGTGGCGAGGAGGGCCTAAGGCAACCCAACATCTGAGAACACTCAATATGATTAACTTGAGCTTTATACCAGTTGTTATATCTCCCTATCTGTTCATTGTTAAGCAATGGCTTAAATACTCGATTATGAGCCTTCATGCTTTGATATTGTCAAATATCCTGTTTCAGTATTAATTAACAATCATCATTCTTGGTTATTTAATATGCTTGGAATAATTGTCATGATAATTTTGCTAATACCACAACATTTACAACAATCCACTTTCTTCCTCCCCCTCTCTCTTCATCCTATTGTCGCTGAGGAGCCGTCGCATGACGCGAACCATCCCCAATCCTCCAGTTCCTTCGGCCTCCCCCAGTGAGCGCTCCCATGGCCGCCGTCTGCCCCACCATGGCCACCCTCGCCTCACGCCACTCCCCTCACTCCTCTCTCCGACCGTCGCCCCAGCACGACCACCCTCCCCTAGTGCCATTTCCGTCACTCCTCTCTCCGGCGGTCGCCCCACCACGGCCACCCTCCCCTCACGCCACTCCCCTCACTCCTCTCTCCGGCCGTCGCCCCAGCACGGCCACCCTCCCCTCGTGCCACTCCTGTTACTCCTCTCTCCGGCGGTCGCCCCACCACGGCCACCCTCCCCTCACGCCACTCCCCTCACTCCTCTCTCCGGCCGTCACCCCAGCACAGCCACCCTCCCCTCGTGCCACTCCCCTCATGCCTCTCTCCGGCCGTCGCCCCTCTCGTGGTCCGCGCCATTCACCCTCTCCCGCATCCCTCTGCCGCCTCCCACTGCTGCCTCATTCACCCTCTCCCGCATCCCTCTGCCAGTCCTTGGTGGTGCGCGCGGCGTGGACGCGGTGGTCGCACCACGAGGCGGAGAAGAGCCCGAGCCACAAGTCGTGGAAGCAGCGCACGAACATGTACAGGCGGCCCTTCCTGCTCAGCTTCGTCCACACCAGGCACCATCTAGGTATAACTTCTCTTCCCCCATCTCCTCTGAGCACTAAGGAATGACTTATCATCCTTGCGAATTTAATGGGCAATACCTGCTAGCTCAATCTAGCTGTATCCTGAAGCTAATTTGCATTACACATTCCTTTGCAACATCTATTTTAATTGCAACAATTACATGGCAGATTCAGCAAAGGGAATTAAACATGAAATTTTGTCACGAAACAACCACAGAAATCGGCATAGCATAAATAATGAGATGGCAGATTCAACAATATATATGTACTGATCAGCATTTAACTGAACAGATGGTAGATTCAGCAACAATATAACTGAACATATGGCAGATTCAGCAACAAATTAACGAAACAATTATCACTTGCGAACTGCAGCATGGTATAACTAGTCTTCATCACTTTCTCCCGTTGCAATATCCTCATGCTCATTATCACTTGCGAACTGCAGCATGGTGTCATCTTCTTCAGATTCATTTGGACTATTCTCATTTGATGTGCTGCTTACTATGTTGTTTACTACAGTAGCATCAACAGCTAACCCTTCTTCATCGTCATGGCGGTGTGGAGTCGCTTTTGGAGGATTAGTATCTTCCACATTACATTCTATATTAGAACAATAGTCCTCTTGGTATGCATCAATATTCTTGGTCATGTCATTTTCAGCCACACAATATAGTTGTCTATGCTCAAACTTTTGCACAACTCTCCAGTTTTTGCCCAATTTAGTATCTTGTAAGTAAAATATCTTTGTTGATTGAGTAGCCAAGATAAAAGGATCTATCTTGTACCACAACCCCTCAATATTGATGGATTTGAATTATCTATCATTTTTAATGCCTCTGCACTTGCCATCCTGATTATACCAGTCACATCGAAAAAGAACCACCGATCGACGGACTTGTAGATCTGAGTTGTATACCAACTCAATGATATTTTTCAAAGAACCATAAAATTCAGTGAACTGGCCATTGTGTGTACCCTCGGCCATGATGCCACTATTCTGTGTCTTCATGTCTTTCTCACGATCAACGGTGTTGTAACGAACTCCATTGACAGTGCAAGAGGAAAAAATGCTGACACATGATAGTGCATATAGGTCATCACTAACCTCACCTGCCTTTTCTCTTACATGGTTCTTAAACCATTTCTGAAATCCAATCATAACCCTTCTCTCAATATCATGTGCACCTTCTTTCTCTACCTCTTCTCTGAACATGCTGCAAAAGGTAAAATCAAACATAACATTAAATATTGTTTCCAAAAAGTAAGCTTTATATAACATGTCATTCAGAATGTACAAATGAATACTCACTTAATATATGGTTCAACCTCTTCACAATTATTTAACACATACCAAACAAGCTTGTCAAATTCATCTTCGAGGAAGGTAACCCTACAGGATCCTACTAATTTAACACCATGTCTAAAAACAGAGATGTGACAATCCACAAGATTTTCTACTGACCCATCCCCACTTCTACCCTCCCGATTAAATCTGGTGTCAATACCATCCATGTATCTTGAGCAAAATGTCAAGGCCTCATCAACTATATATGCCTCTGCAATAGATCCTTCAGGTCTTGCCCTGTTCCTCACAAAACCTTTCAAAGTGCACAGTCGCCGTTCAATTGGGTACATCCATCCATATTGCAGTGGACCTCTAAGAATTGCCTCATCAGGTAGACGAACAGCCAGGTGCACCATGACATCAAAGAACGCTGGAGGAAATATTTTCTCAAGCTTGCATATAATTAATGGGATTTCTACTTTAAGCCGATGCACAACATCTATCTTCAGAGTTCTACTACACAATTCTCTAAAGAAGTTTCCCAACTCAGCAATTGCTTCATATATATCCTTGCGCACGAATCCCCGGATGCCAGCAGGTAAAACTCTTTGCAGGAGGATGTGACAATCATGAGTTTTCAAGCCTTGTAACTTGCATCCATCACCACTAATACATCTAGATAAGTTAGAAGCATAACCATCAGGAAATGTCACATCTCTAATAAATTCACAAAATGCAATCTTGTAATCCTTTTTCAAGGTATAACATGCTGATGGAATACTATATAAGCTGCCCCTGTCCTCTAAGTGCAAGTCATGTCTTATGCCCATATCTTGCAAGTCAAGCCTAGCTAGCATTGATTGTGTCTTTTGTCTTCCCCTCTATATTCAATAATGTACCAAGAAGGTTGTCGCATATGTTTTTCTCAATGTGCATCACATCAAGATTGTGTCGTAGCTTCAATTCTGCCCAATATGGCAAAGCAAATAAGCTAACCCTTAGGCTAAATATATTTGTCTCGCCCTTCTCGTGACGCTTTCTTTTATTATTTTGAGGATTCTTTCCTGGTCTAACATCTTTGACCTTCTCTAGTTGCTCCAACAACTCCTCTTTACTGAACTCTCCTGGCTTCTCACGGTTTTCATGATGTCCATCAAAAGCTAAACATTTTTTGCCAACGGTGGTCCATTGGAAGGTAACGACGGTGGCCAAGGTAACAAATCTTCTTCCATATTGCCCGTGACAACGGATCTTTGTCACAATGAACGCATGCATAATAACCTCTTGTAGTTCGCCCTGACAAAGTGCTTAGAGCTGGGTAATCATGGATGCACCAGATTATTGCAGCATGCATATCGAACATTGTACCGGTAAATGCATCGTAAGTACGAACACCATCCCAAAGTTCAAGCAACTCTTCTATGAGAGGTTCCAAGAATACATCAAAATCCTTTCCAGGACATTTTGGACCAGGGATGAGTAAGGCCATCATGCAATTCAATTGATCCTTGCATATCCACGGTGGCATGTTATAAGGCATCACAAGTACTGGCCACATGCTATATGAGGTACTCATATTGCCAAATGGATTAAAACCATCTGTAGCTATGCCAAGCCTCATGTTCCTTGCATCTTCTGCAAACATCGGATATTTTCTATCAAAGTCTTTCCACGCCTCACCATCAGCTGGATGACTCATTTCATTCTCCACGGGTTGTCGCTTCAACTTGTGCCATTGTGTGTCCTCCGCTGTTTTTTTTGAAATAAAATACCTCTTCAATCTTGGTATCAGCGGGAAATGTCTCAAAACCTTTTGAGGAACCCGCATTCTACCATCTGCATCTCTCCATCTTGATTCACCACATATTGGGCAAACATCTCTATTCGCATACTCCTTCCGAAATAGCAAACAATTATTCTTGCACACATGGATTGAATCATATCCAAGACCCAATTCAAAAAGATATTTTTTTGCTTCATAATATGATTGGGGAAATTCACAACGAGGGAATGCCAACGACAATAGCTTCAGTAGTGCATTAAATGCTGTATTGCTAATTCGATAGTATGACTTCACATGAAGTAACTTCACAACAAAAGAGAATCTTGATAGGTTAGATTCTGGGCAAAGTTCTCGTTTCGCATCTTCAAGCACTCTAGCAAACGTTGGATGTTCTCCACCTTGGTCCATACCTGTGTACAACTCTTCCATCATCTCTAGCATTCCACCATCATTGTCATTGTCATCCTCACCCACACTCAAGCCATCGTGACCAGAATGCCCCATATGGTTAATATTTTCATCTCCATTCACTCATATTCCACAACCTCAACATCAAATGATTCTCCATGATGAACCCACTTATTGTATGCACTTGACATCCCATAAATATGAATATGGTCATGTACATCCGACTGAGGTCTTAATGTCTGATTAAGACAACCACGGAATGGGCAAAGTATCTCCACATTCTCATCGAATCTTGCTCGAATAAATTGCATGAATTCATCAACGCCCTTGATATATGCACGTGTAAATTGTTTACCATGTATCCAACTTCTATCCATCTGTTCAACATCATGAGACCAAATACAAAATTAAACATATGTACAAATGTGCTTCTAAATAAAAAAATAGGCACAAACAGACTATATAGGATGGCATTACCATTCAAGCTAGAGGTCAACAATGGTGGCGGCCAGAGTTTGAAAATAAAAATCGAATTTAAAAATGCGTAAATGATGTTCACACAAGAAAGCTCCGGCCGTCGGAATCAATTTTTCTAGTTGAGTTCTCTGCCCGGCAAAAAACAATTGTCTCGTCGCTTGATTATCTTGTACATGCATATGCAATGCAACTCAGATTATCTAGTCCAGACAATGCCAGAACCTCCAAGCGCATGCACTCCAAAGTTTTCTAGTCACGGCCATGCATGAAGCGTAGTCGAGCTCTCTGGCTGGCATCAAACAATTTTCTAGTCAGTCTATTATGTTGTACATGCATGCAACACAACTCAGAGACACTTACAGAACCTCCAGGCGCATGCACTCCAAAGTTAATTATCTAGTCAAGGACTCACGGCCATGCATGCAGCGTGTCAGGGATCAGTCGCCAGGGATCAGCCTTCAAGTCTCCCTATAGCAACCCTAATCTACTATTTAAATACATGCATGCATATTCAATTGGCCCAATAACACATGGCCCAATATATGCGTACAACCCAAAATTTACACACGCACGCGTAAGGTAGTTATTAGATATTTTCTTTTTTTACTTCCGCTTCTGTGTCTCTGTTTGTTGCAGCGCTTCTGTCTCTCATGCACACAATCGCACCAAAATTATTTAGTCCATGCATGTAGTCGGCAGGACACACTTATCTAGTCATCCATACACATGAAGCTTGTAGATGCATGTCCCATGCAATCGCTGGTGTTATCTAGTATTGATGAAACAGACACCTGCACATACACGAGAGACCTTCTGGCCGCTTCAATTATCTAGTCGCCACCGGCCGCCAGGTCTCCACCCATGCATGTACGAATACGAGATTACCTAGTTGTTGCTTCTTGCGTGCACACAAGCTTACGCTCCGACCACAAAGACAAAAGAACGATGAATTATGTGAGAAATCTGGGTTGGTCGATTAAATTCTGCTATAACCGGTATGTTTGTTTTTTTCCCTGCTTTGGTCAATGCAAGTCCATATGAGACTGGGTGGATTATCAAGTCAAGATCAGTGATTCAGGTGAGCTCAATTCTCTGATGGATGATGAGAAGTACTCAAAATTCTGCAAGGAAGAAGACAGCAAGCATTGAACAAATAACGGTGACTTCTGAACAGTAAGAATCTGTGGATCGATCCTTGTTGATGCTCGTGATGTGCCATCAAGCACTTACCTCACCCACCTACTGTCTGAAATCAGCAAGGAACAACTATGGAATAAATTAGTTTTGGCATTTGCATCTACTACAAGGCTTGCAAAATTCGAACCTGTAAAGGACATGAATTTCTTTATTTCTTTGTAGTACTGCCATGATTTCTTCTTTAATTATAGCTGTCTTGCTCTCTTAATATTTTAATTACGTGTTCCTGATCTATACCGTATATTGGTATTTGGCGGTGCACGATTAGCTGATCAGGAGATGTTTGTGAAGAAATCCGTGTTGGAATGAAGTGATGCTTACACATACAAGAATTTTTCATGTTGGGATACCTTTCATTATGAGTTCTAAACTCCTGATTTCTGCTGCTCAGCTCTTTCTTACGGTATTAGACAAACAAGCAAACCAATATAACATGTGCAACCTTAACCTCTAGGCTCTACCGACTCGCAGGACAAGCGTCCCTGACGAAAGTATATTGCCACAGAAAATACATACATATAATGTCACGCTTCTACTAGGAACCCCAATATGATTTTTCCTATCTATGACGATTTGTTTTGTTATTTTATGACGCAATTTCATCTTTCATCACTAAAATTCGATGGTCGAGGGGCACGACATGATCCATAATGAATTTTCAAAACTCGTCATAGAATATTAAATATTTATGACGAAAGTTTACAACGTCACGACATTTTCATCATAGATAAGCACTTCTCTTGTAGTGTACAACAATATATCAGGAGTTTGTTATATTGTTGCATGCATGCCATAGATGGATGACAACATGGATAATAATTTGTAGCTTTGCTTGTCAGTTGTCATCCTTCGTCACTGCACCATTTTTTCACCATACTGAAGTTGCAATTTCATGCTCATCTCTTTGTTGAATTTCCATTTGTATTTTTTGACATTTTTCCATATCAACTGAGGCATTTTGGAACGACAAAAATTGCAAGGAATCCATATTGTTTTGGCTGTATTTTCGATATATGATTTGTTATAGGTGTTGCTGCTATTGGTTATTATTATCTAAATTACCCAACTCTTGTGTTGTGTAAATTCTAATCAGCTAGGTTGTGTACAATTATGGTTATCTTCTTACTAGAAACAAACAAGAAGAACATATATAGTTATAGAGAGGTGATTCTATGTGTCGGGACCTGAATTCACCAATTCGGACCCTCCTTGTTTACCGCACTAGTCCAAGATCATGCTAGTGCTCATAGGCTCAACATTGGTAAATATCACATCATACACAATGATAATACTATAAAGACTCCACTTATTGATAATAACTAAGTGTATGATCTTATGACCAACTTACATTATTAAGCCACGCAGGGCTAGACTTGAAATAATAAACTAAGACAATGCAACAAAAAGTAAAAGAGGTAGACAACCCATCAGTTTACCACGGGCAACTGACTAAGCTCGGACCCTAATTACTCGTGTCCTCCTGGTACTCCTCCTCCCAGACGGGGGTAGACTCCTCAACTGTTGATTGTGGTTGTTGGCAAGGGTGAGTACTTGAAAGCACTCAACAAGTTGTGCACTTAATGCAATTCTATTATAACTATATGCAAGGCTTATTCCGAAGGAAAAGGCTAACATGGCTATTCTGCAATAAAGCAACATTTATGAACAAGTACAATAAATAGATTGTGTAAAGATAGTAAAACAAATAATAATAATAAGTAACTTTAGCATTTCTCAAGTAAAGCAAATCTCCAATTCTAAATCAAGTTTCCTACACCAAATGGCAACCTGCCATCCCAACCAAGTTTGATTTCACAACATCTAACCGTTGACTATAAATCCCGAGCTATGCTCAATACCATGAGCACGGCTATCCGAATAGATTTACACTCTGCAGAGGTTATGCACTTTACCCACATTATACAACCATACACCACAAAGGTGAGTGATTATAACAAAGCCTTTACAATGCTCTGCCGTAGATCGGTACTACCCACTGAGGTTTCTACACTGAAGGGTCTGGTTACCACACTTAGGGCTCCCCTTTTGCACCATTTGAGTTAATCCATGAACTTGGACTCACACCACCACTAGTCGTACCAAAGCTAAAACAATGCAAATTAATTAGCTAAGTTGTCCCATACTAGACATGTGGTTGTACAATTTACTTAGGTCAAAGGCTTGCAAGGTTAAGTCCTTAGAGTGACTAGGGCAAGACATCCACATACCCTCTGCCCTTCGGCCCAACTTGGCACACTGCCCCTTGCCAATCTAAATGATTACCACCCCAGTTGATTATCAAGCACCACATGCCATCAATAATCCAACATCGTTGCATGACATCCCTCACCACAACAACTCAATCTCATCGTGTGACAACACCTAACACACAAGTTCATAATCATGTTCCATATTCCATTAGTCAAGATTAAACTTTGATGATTCAAGTACAGGTGACGACGTGGCATGGCTAAGCATACTAATACGTATAACCAACCCATGTTGATTTTAGTATTAACCAACTATTAATGACCAATCTAGGGTGACAAATAAATCACGGCGTACAAATGATATGGTAGGGTATTACTCAAATAAGTAGATTAGCTAAGTCCCAATTTAAGTTGAAACAATTGTATGCATGAAATAATATGCAATAGGGTAAAAATAATATAGCGATTTTATAAACATGGGTTCAACATTATCAAAGCACAATTTTTCATGGAAAAGGTCTTGATCTTGTTCTGGAACGTGCTCTTGGGTTGACGGATCTTCCTCGGATGCGTCGCACAACTCAACGTCTACGAGAATGGAGAAAGAAAACCAAATAAACATCAAAACAAAGAAAAAACAAACTCCAAAGATAAAATAAAATTCACCATTAAATAGATTTCAATTTTAAATTTTTTTAGAAATTTGAATCTCCTCAATCGGAGCTCGTATGAGGGAGAACGGGCTCGTGGAAGATTCAAAAATCTAAAAATCAGAAAATTATAACATAAAATAATAACCCAAATTATTTTTATGTTGAAAATTCTCTTTTATGACATCAACATGATCTCATGATGATGTAAGCACCGAAGGTATTTCGGTTGAATTATTTTTCTCAATAGAAAATCTTGATTATGATGTCTGCAAAACCTCAAACCAATCTCGATGCGACACGAGGCTTTTGTCCATGCGCCTGATCCACTAACCACCTTTGGTTCACCGTGAACTCGGCGTATGACGCTTCGATCTCAGCACCGCCACGTGTCGTAACGGTACTGGCCCCATGAAGCGCGATCCAATCCGCCCACCTGAGATCGAACAGCCATGGATTACGTGCAACGTGGAAGCATCCTGGCCGATCGGTTTAGATCCGACGACACAAGTTACCGGTGCGGTTTACTGTTGACGCATACACGTCGCTAGATCTTGATGGTTCAAAGATGATTCGACGGTCGACAACTCTCGAACCTTGCGATGGTGGCATGACAGCGGGACTTCATAGGCAGCGAGGAAGATGACTTGGTTGTCGTTGCTCTAATTCAGATCTAGCGAGAAGAAGTTGAGGGTCTTGTGCGGCTTGATGCGAGGAGTTCAAATCTGGGCATGAAATCAATGAACTAGTCTCGACAGCGATGTGGCTTCGCAAAAATCGACAGCGGCCCTTCCGAACAACTATGGCAAGCTCTAGAACAGTGGCGACGATGGCTCAAGCAATGAAAGCTAGGTCTAGAGACGCGTCTGAGAGCGGTGAATCTCAGGTTGTGGGCGGTGGCTTAAATAGCGGTCTCGATGGTTGCGTACGGCATGGGGATTCCAACCATCACAGCGGCGGAACGGATTTGGACTCCGCTGTCCTCACGGAGACATAGACTCCGAGCCCGACACACGTCACGATGAACGGACTGGATCACACAAATGCATCCCGATCCGATCAGTTGAGGAGATTCAACGGCCACAAACAGATGAAGACCTGAACCGCCATGAGCCAAATCTGAACATTCATCCACGATCCAGCGGCTCTAACGTGAACTCCTACATGGCTCCTTTTGGAGCATCGGATCGCGAATCAATGGCAGAAAGCTAGGGTTTCCGGAGGTAGGCTTCGTGGGCCTGTTTGGGCCGCATAGTACATGGGCCGCCCCGTGCACAGTATTGTGCTCCGGCCCGATATTATTTTAACTGATTTTCCAAGCTTTTCTTATTTAAAATAATTCCATTAATTTTACTATTTAGTTTAGAGTAGATAAAATACCAGAAAATATCCAAGAAAAATCTCAAAAATACTTTGAGACATTTTGAACTCAAATAAAATACTTTTAGCCAAACTTTATTTAGACTTTTACATTATTTAAATACTTTTCTCAAAAGGCCAAATACATTTACATTTAATAAATTCTAATAAAATCCAAAAAAATCCAAATACATCAGAAAAATCATAAAATACACAAAAAACATTAAAATAATAATAAATTTTATTTTTAAGCCAAATTTTGGGATGTTACAAACCTCCCCCCTAAATAGAATCTCAACCCCAAGATTCAGGGCTAACTAGAGAATAGGTTAGGGAATTCTGACTTCAGATCCTCTTCACGCTCCTAAGTAGCTTCACTTTCTGAATGATTGCTCTATTGAAATCTACAAAAGCAAACTGACTTGTTTCTGGTCTTGCGCTCTATCACATCCAAATCTTGATCAGCTGCTGTTTGTAAGTCAAATCTTCCTATAGTTGAATTGCTTCTAACGGCGTTTGCTCTGTTGGCACTCTGAGGCACATCTTAAGCTATGATGCACTGTGGTTGATTACAAGAGTTGCTCGAGCCGAGGTCGAGGACTAGTCCTTTTGTGTCATGTTCTACTTTTTTCCCCGCGCAGGGGGAAAGTCTTTATACCTCTACTACTGAGTTCATTACAAAAAATGATCGGGCGAGATTCTCGGGGGAGTGGCACCAGATTTGGACATAATGCGCAATGAAGTATGGCAATAATGGCGCTGGGAATCGTTGCCCACTATCGCCTTAACTCAACCTTTTAAGGCCCCTCCTTGACTCAGTAACTGCTGGTTTCTGCAATCCAACCGAGTCCTCCGAGCTTGCCCTCAATAGCGAGCTGGGCCCTAGGTCAAGCGAGCTTAGTCCTTGGTCGAGCGAGCTTGGTCCTTGGTTGAGCGACCAATCGCTTCGTCCTTGGTCGAGCGGGCCATGGCCTATGCGTGGTAACCAAACCCCGACAGCTAGCCCCTGAGGCTCAAGCAGTGATCCTGAAGCTCGGGATGACCTTGAGTCTGACGACCTGGAGAAGGGGACGGGGATTGGTTAGCACGCACAAGCAATAGCCCGCTCGACCAAGGACCGAGCTCACTCGACCAAGAACAAGCTCGCTCGACCTAGGACCCAGCTCGCTATTAAGGGCAAGCTCAGAGGACTCGGTTGGATTACAGAAACCGGCAGTTACTGAGTCAAGGAGGGGCCTTAAAAGGTTGAGTTAAGGCGATCGTGGGTTACTCCCCCAATTTCTCCGCCCAAAGACCGCGGCGTCGAAGTCCGAGCATTTCTGGGTTCGACCGTGCCCTGGACTTTCGTGCGGTCCAGGACCGGGCTCGAGCTTGAGCATTTCCAAGCCCGGTCGGGGAGCCGTCCCCTTCTCTAGATTGTCAGACTCAAGGTCATCCTGAGCTTCAATATCACTACTTGAGCCAAGGGGGCTAGCTGTCAGGGATTGGTTACCACGCATAGGCCATGGCCCACTCGACCAAGGACGAAGCGATTGGTCGCTCAACCAAGGACCGAGCTCACTCGACCAAGGACCGAGCTCGCTCGACCTAGGGCCCAGCTCGCTATTGAGGGCAAGCTCAGAGGACTCGGTTGAATTGCAGAAACTGGCAGTTACTGAGTCAAGGAGGGGCCTTAAAAGGTTGAGTTAAGGCGATCGTGGGCAACAGTTCCCATCGCCATTATTGCCATACTTCATTGCATATCATGTCCGGATTTGGCGCCACTCCCCCGAGAATCTCACTCGACCATTTTCTGTAATGAATTTAGCATTAGAGGTATAAAGATTTTCCCCCTGCGTGGGAAAAAAGTAGAACACGACACAAAAGGACCAGTCCTCGACCTCGGCTCGAGCACCTCTTGTATTCAACTACAGTGCATCATCGTCTACCTTTCGCCTCTGGGCAAGATTGGAGTAGAGTTGTTACCTGTACTGGGGCCTCAAACCAGTATAACTCCTCGCGTCAACCACTCCCTTCCTCTCACCCTTAGCAGCAATAAGAGTTCCTCTCTTCGAGCGAGCACGGTCTTGGGCTCTGCTCTCACATCACACTCACCTCCTTCTTGCGGTCAGGCGATCCCAGAAGTCTAAGTGAAGTGAACTCAACTTAGGAAAATAAGCCCATAATCACCCAGAAAAAGCAAAAGAAAGGAAATGTTGGAAGAAATCATATAATATATAATATACAAACCAGCTCCCCCTCACAATAGGCCATAAGGGCACACGACTCTAAGCTCACTCCTCAAGGCAACAAACCTGGAGCTATCCAAAGGCTTGGTAAAAATATCGGCTAACTGGTGGTCACTCTCTACAAATTGAATCATGATATCCCCCTTCTCCACATGGTCTCTAAGGAAGTGATATCTAACATCAATATGCTTGGTCCGGGAATGCTGCACTGGGTTCTTAGCAATGCAAATAGTAGAAGTGTTGTCACAGAAAAGTGAAACACTCACAATTGCTAATACAAAGTTACGCAAAGTCGAACGCATCCAAAGCACTTGACTACAGCAACAAACTCAGCCTCTGCAGTGGACTGTGCAACCAAGACTGCTTCCTAGACAACCAAGAAACAAGAGAAGTGCCAATGAATTGGCAAGTGCCAGAAGTGCTCTTCCTATCTATCCTACAGCCAGCAAAGTCTGCATCAGAAAAGGCTCGAAGAGACAGACAAGAAGAAGAAGAGTACCAAATACCATAATCAGTGATAGCACGAAGGTACCTAAAAATGCGCTTCACCACTTGACGGTGAGAGGCGCGAGGACAAGCCCAAAATCGAGCGCACAGATACACAGCGAAATGTATGTTCGGCCTCGAAGCGATGAGGTACAAGAGGGAGCTGATCATGCTCCGAAACTCCTTTTTATCACCAGGCTCACCATCCTCATCCGGCTCGAGGATAGCAGTGGTGGCCATAGGAGTCATTACCGGCTTGCCGTCAGACATGTCGAAGCGCCTCAGGAGGTCCCGGGTGTACTTGCCTTGATGCAAGAAAGTGCCCTTCCGAGTCTGCTTAATCTGAAGCCAAGGAAGTAGCTCAACTCGCCCATCATACTCATCTCAAATTATGTGCTCATCACCTCAGAAAACTGAGACACAAGAGAATGAGATGAGCCACCAAAAATGATATGATTCACATAAATCTGGACGATTAGAAAATGGGACTCATGGTGTTTGATGAACAAAGTCTTGTCTAATATGCCCATCTTGAAGCTATGACTGAGAAGATAAGACTTGAGCCTCTCATACATGCTCTGGGGGCCTGCTTGAGTCCATACAAAGCTTTGGAAAGCTTGTATACATGACTCGGAAACTTGGGTTCTCGAATCCTAGGGGTTGTTTGACATAAACCTCTTTCTCAATATAGCCATTGAGGAATGCACTCTTGATTTGATAGAGCTTGAAGCCCCGGGATACGAAAAATGCAAGCAGGATC
Organism: Otatea glauca; assembly: GCA_036346275.1. NCBI lineage: Eukaryota > Viridiplantae > Streptophyta > Magnoliopsida > Poales > Poaceae > Otatea > Otatea glauca. The sequence continues at coordinate 23,466,710 of CM070720.1, forward strand.
CTAATAGCCTCTAGTCTAGCTACAGGGGCAAAGATCTCCTCAAAGTAAAGACCCTCAACCTAAAAAAAACCCTGTGCAACTAGCCTAGCCTTGTTGCGAATGACAACCCTATTCTCACTCTGCATGTTTTTGAACACCCACTTAGTCCCAATGACATTATGACCAGATGTGGGCTCTACAAGCTGCCATACCTTGTTCATCTTGAAGTTCTCAAGTTCCTCATGTATAGCATTAATCCATGACTCATCGGATAATGCATGAGAAACATCCTTTGGCTCAACGGAGGCAACAAAGGCAAAGTGGAGGCAGAAATAGGATAAACCTGATTTTGAGCGAGTGACCCGCTCAAACAGATCGCCAATGATCTGATCGGGTGGATGAGAATGCTAAATATGAAGGGGAGGACCAGAAGCAGAAGTAGCTTCTACCACATGCTCACAAGAGGTAGGAGCCGAGCCACTAGCTGCAAGAGAGTCAGAGGGCAAGGGCTGGTCTCCCTGAGGTGTAGAAATGGAAACGGGAGGCACCTCAGGTGTAGAGGGGACTGGATCAGGTGGAACACCATCATCTCCATCATCCTCATCTTCTACAAAGATGGTCTTGGACGTGGAAGAAGAGTTTGAAATGTCAGGTCTAGCTCCTGGGCTAGCCTCATCAAAGGTCACCTCGCAGGTCTCTATGATCCTATGCACATCGCAACTCCATACCCTATAGCTATGAGAAGAAGTCGAATAACCCAGAAAGATACCACCAGAAAAACGAGACTCAAACTTATCCAGGTTACCAGACTTTAAAATAAAACACTTGCAACCAAACACACGAAAATGAGAAACACTGGGCTTTCGCCCATACCATAACTCGTAATAAGTGCGGTGCAAATGTGTTCTCAAGAATACGCGATTAGAAACATGGCAAGCAGTAGCTATGGCCTCAACCCAAAACTTCCTAGGAGTGCTGCACTCGTCTAGCATCATCCTGGACATCTCTACCAGGGTCATGTTCTTCCTTTCCACTACGCCATTTTGCTGAGGGAAGTAGGGTGAGAACTAATGCTCTAAACCAGACTCCACACAAAAACTCTCAAAATAGGAGTTCTTGAACTCCATGCCATTATCACTGCGTATAGCTCGTATGGCACTAGGGAGCTCAAAAGACAACCAATGAACGAAACCCCTGAAATGGGTAAAAGACTCTTCTTTCGAGGCCATGAAAAGCACCCAAGAGTACCTCGAGAAATCATCAACAATGACAGTAACATACCACTTCTCACCCACTGACTGCACTCTAGCTGGACCAACAGTGTCCATATGTAAAAACTATCCTAGTGCATCAGTCATCACAACAATGACTGGGGGATGATAGGCAGCAACCATGTTGCCATGTCGGCTAGGAGAGCAAACTAAGTATTTGACCATCTTGAGTTTCGAAAAACCACGAATGAGGTCGTGGCTGCTAACTCGAGTCAAATGATCAAATCCAATGTGACCAAGTCTCCTATGCCAGAAGGAGAGATCACGAGACTCTGAAGCAATCAAATAACGAAGAGAGTCTCCAGAAGAAGTAGAAAAATCAGCACAAAAAACTCTCCCATATCTAGAAATCCCACAAACTAACCCTCCTGAAGAATCGAGGATTCTATAGGCACTACTCTTGAAGCTTACCTCGAAGGAGTCATCGATAAGTTGAGAAATTGAAAGCAAATTATACTGCAGCTTACTTACTAAGGCAACATCCTTAAGAATGAAATTCTGATTAATGCAAATGGTACCCTTAGCAATGATTTTACCTGATGAAGCATCCCCGAAAGTGATCAACTCATCACCGGGGGCTCGGACTAGGGAAGAGAACCAACGAGAGTCTCCGGTCATATGACGAGAACAACCGGAGTCGACAATCCAAACCTCTCCCTTCCCCATCCGACGAACCTGGTCAATGCACACGAGAGAAAGATGACTCAGTACTGGGACAAAGAGAAGATCTAGAAACCCAATACTGAACTACACGATGCCTAGAGATGCCAGCCACAGAAGAAAAAGACTGGACTCTGGCATCTACATGATGCTCCACTCTCACACGACCAGAAGCAACCCTAGTAGAGGATCTGGTTGCTGAAACTGGGTTGGCCCGCCGTGGTGCAAAGGCCGAACCATCCCAGTGTGGTTGCCTAAATCTCCTACCAGAAAACACCTCACACCGCTGATATCTAACTCGATGGGAAAAACTAGGAATATCAAGAGGACGGTGGATAGAATGACCATGAGCAGCTCTAGGACTAAACCTCAACTGAACAGCCTGAAAACCGAGTTCTGGATGCTGCCCAAAAACAGGCGACTCTCTAACCTGTCTAGAAGCAGTGCATGCCTTAGAAGCACTTAGAGTCTAGGGATAAGCCTGAATACCCCTAAGAGCAGCAACACGCTCACGCCTTGTGATCCTGGCACGCCTGAAGCAGAAATCTACCAAATGTCCATCCTTCTGACAGAAGGTGCATGCATACTTCGCCTTGCTATAGGAAGAAGTAGCAGGAGGAGCAACCGTCTAATCAGAGATCCCATGGACAACCCTGACAGACCTAAACACAGTGGTACTCACCCTAGGAGCTACCACGATCTCACCACTCTTGGAGCCACACACAATGGTGGGAGGATGCGCCCGAGCGTGCTCCTAGTAGTCAAATCCTATACCCTGATTGAATCGACTAATCTTAGATTGGTCTAGAATGAGATTGAGCTTCTTCTTACCTCCTACAAACTTTTTGAGAGTGTTCATGAGATACTCACACTCCCAGAAGAAAGAGACACATGAAGAACAGGGATGAGAAGAAGAAGAACCAGAAAGAGAAGCTCTCTCAGCACGTGTATTTTTCTCCCTCAGCACTGCTGTCTCAATCTTGAGGGACTCACAAGAAACGCAAGACGCATTTCTAATCCTATGGGCTTGGTATTTCAACTCCTTCCTAAGTTCAACATGGATTTTAACCAATTCCCCCTCAATCTCAGCACATCGCAAGCAACTTCTTGTGACTTATCTAGTAAGTCCTTAGCAAGTTTAGCACACTTGACATTCAAGGTTTCATTGTCAAGTTTTAGTTACTTACAGCCTTCACATGAGCTGACTAGGTCCTTAGAAGCATGTAATTCAAGTTCATCATTTCTAGAAGAAATCTTCCTAAGGTGATCGCTCATGGCATCAATTTCAGTAAGCAATTTAGGGAAATTTTCACATGAGGGAGTAGAGTGAGCATGAAGAAAACTGGCCTCAATAGGAATAGCATCAACAGAACTAGTGCTAGCATTCTTCAACCTAAGACCATCAAGTTCATCAAGCACACTATCATGTATGGTCTTTAGGTTCTCTAGCTCCTCAAGCAAAGCATCACACAAAGAATAGTCATCAGTGACTCGAGAGGGAGAAGATCTAAGTGAAGCTCTAGCTCTGTTGATGCTATTCCTATTGAGGCCAGTTTTCGGTCAAAGTACCTACTTTCTTCTCAAGCTCTAGCTCTACCATGAAATTTTCCTAATTTGTAGAAAACTTCATTGAGCTGGTCATAGAAAGGTACCTCGTCTGAGTCACCGTAGAGCTCGGAGTCTTTGATGCCGTTTGCGTCGGCCATGAAGCACATGCCGGTAAAGTCACCGCCGCCTTTCTTCTCTTGCGGTTCATCCTCGCCCTCGTCGCTCCATGTCTCCGTGTCGAAGTGGTTGATGTCATCGAGTGCGGCGAGGACGCGGTGGAAGAGCTTCTTGTTCTTGGAGAAGTTGCGGTACTTCTTCTCACCCGCCGGCTCGCGAACTGGAGGCTTCTTGTTGCGGTTCTTGTCGATGTAATCGTTCTTTGCCGAACCGCCGATGTTGTTCTTTGCCTTATCTAGTTTAGGAAATTCGCTCAAATGTGGTTAGGGCCACCACACTCGAAGCAGGTGATCATGCCACATCTCTTCCTTTCTCTCACCCTCTTGTAGGCATGAGAAAACTTGCGAGAAAGAAGAGAAAGCTCATTTTCTGAAAATTTTTCCAGTTGGTCATCGCTTAGCTCGCAAAGGGTGGAGAGGGAAAAACCAACAAAAGAATCAGAAGAAAAAGATCTAATGGGATCGGTGACCAAAGCCATTGACTGAGATTTCGTCTTCCGAGAGACCACATCGATCTCATGAGTCTTGAGGCACGAATAAAGCCCGTCAAGAGTTAGAATCGACAAGTCAGTGGTGTCCTTGATGGTGGTCACCTTCATCTCCCAAACTCTAAGATTGAATGCAGTCAAGAAATGGCGAGCATTATCCAAGTCAGAGTATATGCAACCAACTGCTCGGAGATCACTCAAAATCTTAGTAAAGCGACTGAAACACTCATCAAGACTCTCGCCAGCATGTTGTTCAAACTTGTTGTACTCACACTTGTACTGGTCCTGCCTCACGGTCTTGATTTGAGTAATGACCTCATGGTAAATGTCGACTTTTGTAGTCGGCAATAAATTTATGGGGTAGGCGCTAGATCTCAAACTCGAAGGTCACACAAGACAGGGATTTTAGACAGGTTCAGGCCCTCAGCAATGGAGGTAATACCCTAATCTGGTGTGCTGGAATTATGCGGATCTCTTGGATCTGGGGTTGCTCAAAGCGCAATATGCTCTGGGCGATATGTGGTGTTCTAGGCTCTATGGCTTGATTGCTCTATGCTTGGATGATCGGATCCCTATGTTGTTGCCCGCCCGCTCCCTTATATAGCGGGGGTGGGGCGGCTTACAGAGTCCTGATCGGTTAAGAGATTCCGATCGGTTACAAGATTCTAGTCGTTTACAGGATAGAGTTTACATCTTTATCTTCCCTATTAACGACTCGGATTACAACCGTATCTATCATATCTAAATATAAGTTCAACTTCCTTTAGGATATGTCCCCTTGCGCACGGCAACGGGGCTTGACGCGGGGAGTATCTTCTGGGCCTCCCTCTTGGGCCTGTCATGAGGGTACCCGGGTTCTTATATTCCACAGTAGCCCCCGAGTCCTTTGCGATCGAGTTGCCACCTTCCTGGTTGCAGCCCAACTGAGTCATGCTTCACGCCGAGTGCTTCTAGTTCTTGATGCAACTTCTCGACTAGTTTTCCTTTACAGTCGAGTGCCCTGTTGTAGGCAAAGAGATCGTGAAGGACTCAATAGAGCTCCACACGTTAAACTTTCCGAGTGATTCCTAACCCCATTATTGGAATTCTGGTAGTCGGCTCATCTTGGGGCATACCGTATCCCAAACGATATGCAGAAGTCAAAACGCTTTTCTCGCTCAAGGCAAAATTCAGCGCTGCTCCCTTTAAATTCATTCATCGCCGAAGTTGCTGATGTCGTCGTTGAAGCGTTGGCTCACACACGTCGCATCCAAATTTAGTAGCCCTGAAATCATGTATATGCAGAACTTAGGCAATGTAGAAACAATTCACTCGAATGTGATGTCCGACTATTGTATATATAATTTTATAGTTTTTTACTCTTTTTCCTTATTGATTTTGAATTCATCCGAGTGGTTTGACTCTTTTTGTTTAAGCACTCTGCCCGACTAGTCTAGCCCCCGAGCGTTGGGAGTCGGCTCATGGCTCTTTTTCGCAGGCACGTGTTTTGGGTGACTAAAGTTCGCCGTTCATGGGGTCAGATCTTCACAACTCGGAGTTATCGCACTCGGATTCACTTGCAATCATTAAGCAAAAGAAGAAAAATACAACTCAGAAAAAGATGTGTGCATGCGCACACTATTTGGTGTAGCCCCCGACTTACTGCTTAGTTGTGGGTCAACTAAGTAGCATGTCAGGAAAGTCAACAATTTTATTTATAATGACATAATTGAGTAAAAAGCGACATAGCTGCTTTATGCACCATATGTTGCCGACGATCATGCCATCTTTGCTTGTGGCGCAGGCGAAGGCTTGTAGATGAGCTGTAGGCGGCGCTCGGGGCGCAGGTGTGGCTCGTGGCCATGCCGAAGGTGGCACTCGGGGCGCAGGCGTAGGCTCATGGCCATGCCAAAGGTGGCGTTCAGGGCGTAGGCATGGCTCGTGGTTGTGCCGAAGGTGGCGCTCGGGGCGCAGACGTAGGCTCGTGGCCGTGCTGAAGGTGGAGCTCGGGGCGCAGGCGTAGGCTCGGGGCCGTACCGAAGGTGGCGCTCGGGGCGCAGGCGTAGGCTCGTGGCCGTGTCGAAGGTTGCGCTCCGGGCGCAGGCCTAGGCTCGTCGCCGTGCCGAAGGTTGCGCTCGGGGCGCGGGCGTGGCTCGTGGCCATGCCGAAGGTGGCGCTCAGGGTGAGGACGTGGCTCGTGGCCGTGCCAAAGGTGGCGCTCGAGGCGCCGCGAAACTCATGCGGTCTTGAAGGTGGCGCCGGGGCGGCGAGGCTCGTGGTCGTGCGAAGGTGGCGCTCGAAGCGCAGCGTGGCTCGTGGTCGTGCGAAGGTGGCGCTCGGGCGAGGCGAGGCTCGTGGTCGTGCAAAGGTGGCGCTTAGGCGCAGTGTGGCTCGTGGCGTCTTGAAGGTGGCGCTCGTGGCACCGGCGAGGCTTGTGGCCGTCGAAGGTGGCGCTTCGGCACGAGCATAGGCTCATGGCTGTGCGAAGGTGGCGCTTGGGCGCCGTGTAGGCTCGTGGCCGCGCGCGAAGGTGGCGCCGGGCGCGGCGCGAGGCTCGTGGCCGCAGCGAAGGTGGCGCCGGGCGCAAGAGTAGGCTCGTGGCCGTGCGAACGTGGCGCTCGAGCGCGGCGTGGCTCATGCCCGTGCCGAAGTGGCGCGCGGGCGCAGCGAGGCTCGTGGCTGTGACGAAGGTGGCGCTCGGGGCGCCGGTGTAGGCTCGTGGCCGTGCTGAAGGTGACGCTCGGGGCGCAGGCGTAGGCTCGTGGTCGTGCCGAAGGTAGCGCTCGGGGCATGGGCGTGGCTCGTGGCCGTGCCGAAGGTAGCGCTCGGGGCGCAGGCGTAGGCTCGTGGCTGTGCCAAAAGCCACGTGGGAGCGTGAGTGCGCTTCACCTACCGGTTTTTCCTGATTTCGCTGAATTGCAGCCTCCATCACCATGGCCTTGATCTGGGCCACGATCGGGGCCGCCGGGCTATCCGATGCAACCATCGGGTCTAGTTTGTCGAGAAGCGTCTTGATGGCGACGACGTTCTGCATTGACGTGTGGAAGACGGCTTGATCTCTCAACCTGGATTGTAGGAGGTCCTCGTGGACATTGCGGCCGCGAGATCGAAGCGATCGCACCTGCACCTCCTTACCCTTACGAAGACGATCTTCCCCCGCAGCTTCCTGTGCTTCTTGTTGGCGTTGGAGATCGGTCTTCTGCTCTTCTATCGCGAAGATGCCATGAAGATCGCAGCAATTCCTCGCGACGCTGACTGGTTTGCCGGCCAAGTCAAAGTGACCTACCTGAAATGAGTCGGTCTGATCTTTACTAGATTGGATCCGATTCAAGTCTAGGCGGACAAGTTCTCCGCGCGCATCAGCGACGATGTCCAGGCTCTCGAAGCGAAAAGCCTGGCCGGAGATGAAGGTGGTGGCGATTCCATCGATCGCTGCCATCGAGTCTGTAGGAAAAGATTATAGTGCTTCCCCTACCTGGCGCGCCAACTGTCGACTTTTGTAGTCGACAATAAATTTATATGGGGTAGGCGCTAGATCTCAAACTTGTAGGTCACACAAGACAGGGATTTTAGACAGGTTCAGGCCCTCAGCAATGGAGGTAATACCCTAATCCTGTGTGCTGGAATTATGCGGATCTCTTGGATCTAGGGTTGCTCAAAGCGCAATATGCTTTGGGCGATATGTGGTGTTCTAGGCTCTATGGCTTGATTGCTCTATGCTTGGATGATCGGATCCCTATGTTGTTGCCCGCCCTCTCCCTTATATAGCGGGGGTGGGGCGGCTTACAGAGTCCTGATCGGTTAAGAGATTCTGATCAGTTACAAGATTCTAGTTGTTTACAGGATAGAGTTTACATCTTATCTACCCTATTAACGACTCGGATTACAACCGTATCTATCATATCTAAATATAAGTTCAACTTCCTTTAGGATATGTCCCCTTGCGCACGGCAGCGAGGCCTAACGCGGGGAGTATCTTCTGGGCCTCCCTCTTGGGCCTGTCATGAGGGTACCCGGGTTCTTATATTCCACAGTAAGCATCGAGGGTCACCCAAATCTTGTGAGCAGAACGGGGGTGAGAAATTCTATCATACCCACTGTGGCTAAATCCCTGTATGATAAAGTTCCTTGCCTTAGCGTTCGCCTCAACGTCAGCCATATTGCCGACCGTGACGTTTTCATCGGCAGGAACCTCATACGGGAGTTTCACCTTCTACCATATCAGAAAGCCCTGGGCAGTAATGTATGACTCCATCAGCGATTTCCAAAATAAAAAATCAATTCCAGAAAAAAATACGAGGCTTGATGGAATACTTGTCCATCGCCATGGCTCTTCAGACCGGTAAAGAACTATGAAAGAGCAAAACTGGCTCTGATACCAATTGAAGGAACGAGATGGTGATCAGAGGGGGGTGAATGATCCAACATTAAATTTTATCCCCCAAAGAAGATCACAAATGCAACTTTTCACCCAAAGAAACCAAGCCAAGATACTTAGGTATCAAATGGAGGCGCAAGAATCAATTTTCACAAATTTCAACCTAAGTGTGGCACCACCGAAGTACTGTAGCTACAGTAAAAACAGGCATATGAACAGTGATCCCAGCACGAGTTCAAAAAGAAAAATCGATGAATCTTTTGATCCATTGATCCAAACTCAATGAAACTTTGAGGGCACCTTCCTATGGATGTCAGGAACCTATTCCAACCTTCGATTGCTAGAATCGATGTCAAAGTTCTGACCTTTTTTAATTTTAACAAAGAGTGCTCAAAACCGGGTTCAAGAACAAAAACTTGACTCCTAGCTAGCTCGTGGGTTCTTGATGATCAAGATGATCCTAGATGGCTTCCCACATATCATAGCAAGCTAGAACACAAGACAAGAACACCCAAAACCCCAATCTTCCAAGATTGATCCTCTCAAGAACAAAAATCGGTTTCTTGCAAGAAAGAGCACAGGACTTGCCTAGATGATTGGGATATGGTCTAAATAAGACTCATCCATCAATCATACATCCTCAGCATAAGATCCAAAAGCATGTAGAAGGAGGGGAGGCAAATCCAAATTGTATAAATGTAAATTGCAAGAATGTAAAGACTGAATTTAAGTGCGTAATGTAAATGCGAAAAGTAAATTCAGAATTGAGAGGAATAGATTAAACTTTCATTTCTGGAAGGGAGGTTTACAAAGCCTCACAACAAAGTGGGTAAAACTCAAAGGAGCGCACTCAAAGTGTGATGACATGTTCATAGTAGATATTGTTCATCCCTATAATTAAAAATTTTAAATCAAAATGTCCATCCAATTGTTGCACCTATCAAAAATTTAGATCGTTATTGATATGACTGCCAAAGTAGTATATCAATGGCTCTCTTAATAGATAATAGGGATGTGTTGGACACATCACGCATAACAATGGTAGATTTAATCAAGCTATCAAAACGGTTTTGGGCTTGAGGACATAAGTGGTTGTGATTTGATTTCAGTAATGAAGGAACCTATACAAGACAATTGGTGTCTAGGAAAACACACATGAGGCAGGTTTCTTAATTAGCACCCGAAAACGGGAAGTGCTCCCTCCCTCGTGTGAGCCCTAGGGGCAGGTTGACCTGGCCATGAGTCAAGTTGACGGAGACATTCATTACTTGTTTTCATACTCAACAAACAAGAGTTACATAAGATGTAATTAGCAAAGGTGTTGCTCACCTTTGTCATTAAATTTCTAGTAGTGATGCCAAAGCTCACTAGTATTTGATGAATATGGATCTTGAATACTCACTATGTGTCTATAAAAAGAACATAAAATAGGAGTGTCTTTTATTAAAATGTTTAATAAAAGTTTTACATAAACATAGCGCTTAGAATCTTTGCATGTTTTTGTTGTAATTCAATGGCACCTTCTCCTACTCCTGCTGCACCTGGTTTTGCTTTGAGATCTGTTTTGGAAAGGGAAAAACTTAATGGAACTAATTTTGTTGATTCGTATCGCAACTTGAGAATTGTTCTCAAGCATGAAAAGAAGGACTATGTTCTAGAGAATCCAATTCCTGATGAACCAGCCGAAAATGCTCCTCGCAATTTGAAGGTTAAATATGAAAAACATGTTAATGCTTCTGTAGAGGTCAGCTGTCTCATGTTTGTCACCATGGGCTCTGAGCTCCAAAAGCAATATGAGGACCAGGATGCTTACAATATGATTGTAGGCTTGAAGGGCATGTTTGGGAATCAAGCAAGAGCTGAGAGGTATGGTATCTCAAAGCTTTTATTTGCTTGTAAGCTGGCTGAAGGCAGTCCGGTCAGCCCTCATGTGATCAAGATGATTGGTTAGATTGGGAGATTAGAAAAACTTGAGTTTCCCCTTAGCCTCGGTTTGGCCACATATGTTATTCTCCAGTCTCTGCCAAAGAGCTTTGAGCCATTCATTATGAATTTTCATATGAATAGCATGGAGAAGATCCTAACCGAACTACATGGGATGCTCAAGGCTACCGAGGAAAGCATTAAGAAAAAACCCAATCATGTGATGATGGTTCAAAAAACAACTGCATTCAAAAAGAGGAAGGCTAAGGCTGGGGGAACGGGAAAGAGCAAAGGCAAGGGCAAGGGCAAGGCTCAAGATGAGATCGCAAGCCTCAAAACTAAGCTTCAGAAGCTTAAAGTTGGCCCTCAACCTGATACCCAATGCTTCTATTGCAAGAAGTCAGGACATTGGAAACGGAACTGCGAAAAGTACCTAACAGATAAGAAGAATGGAAATGTGATTTCCACTTCAGGTATTAATTTTATAGAAATTAATCTTGCTACTTCTTCAGTCAGCTCATGGGTATATGATACCGGTTCGGTTGCTCACATTTACAATTCGATGTAGGGGCTGATAAAGAGTAGAGACTTAGCAAAAAGAGAAGTGGATCTTCGTGTGGGGAATAAAGCAAGAGTTGCTGGTCTTGCCATTGGCACGTACCCATTACATTTGCCTTCAAGATTAGTTTTAGAACTCAATAATTGTTATTTTGTTCCATCTTTGAGTAGAAACATTATTTCATCTTCTTGTTTGGAACATGAAGGTTATGATTTCAGAATAAAGAACTTTGTTTATTCGATATTTTTGAATGATATGTATTATGGTCGTTGCCCCATGGTGGATGGGTTAATGTACTTGAACTCAAGAAAAACATGTCTATAACATTAATGCAAAAGGCCTCGCCTAATGATTTGAACCCTACCTTTTATGGCATTGTCGCTAGGTCATATAAATGAGAAGCGCATGAAGAAGCTCCATGGTGATGGACTTCTAACCTCATTTGATTTTGAATCATTTGAAACATGTGAGTCTTGTTTACTTGGCAAGATGACAAAAGCTCCTTTCACAGGTTTTAGTGAGACAGCGAGTGTATTATTGGCCCTAGTACATACGGATGTATGTGGACCAATGAGCTCGATTGCGAGGGTGGGTTTGAGATTTTGTAACTTTTACCGATGACTTTAGTAGATATGGATATATCTATTTAATGAGGTATAAACCAAACTTTCAAAGGTTCAAAGAGTTTCGAATGAAGTACAAAATCAACTTGGCAAAATCAATAAAACACTTACGATCAGATCGTGGTGGCGAATACTTGAGCTAAGAGTTTGGTGATCATCTAAAGCAATGTGGAATCGTTCCGCAACTTACTCCACCAAGAACGCCTCAATGGAATGGCGTGTCCGAACGATTTAAATCGAACTTTATTAGATATGGTTTGGTCAATGATGAGCCAAGCAGATCGCCATTATCCTTCCGGGGTTTCGCTCTAGAGACAGCTACGTTCACTTTGAATAGGGTCCCATCAAAATCCGTTGAGAAGACGCCATATGAGATATGGACTGGGAGAAGACCCATGTTGTCATTTCTCAAGATATGGGGATGTGAGGCTTATGTGAAACGTTTACAATAAGATAAACTCGCACCGAAATCAGAAAAAATGCTTTTTGTGGGGTATCCTAAAGAAACAAAAGGATATTACTTTTACAAAAGAAACGAGAACAAAGTTTTTGTTGCTCGAAATGGTGTCTTCTTGGAGAAAGAGTTTCTTTCAAAAGAAATCAATGGGAGTGATGTGTATCTCGATGAAGTTTGAGAATCACATGAATATGTTCAAGCTACCACTGAACCTTCACAAGATGTACAAAGTGTTCTACAACCTGTGGAAGAGACACCAACCCCACGTAGGTCGGGGAGGCCGCGTCATGTACCTATAAGATATGGGAATGACATATTATTGTTGGACAATGATGAGCTCACATCTTATGAAGAAGCAATGATGGACCCAAACTCCGAAAAATGGCTTGAAACCATGAGATCCGAAATTCAATCCATGCATAACAATCAAGTTTGGAACTTGGTCGATTCTCCTGATGGTGTAAAAACCATTGAATGCAAATGGATTTTCAAGAAGAAGATAGACGTAGATGGAAATGTTTAGATCTATAAGGCACGGTTGGTGGCAAAGGGTTTCAAACAAGTTCAATGAGTTGACTATGATGAAACCTTCTCACTGATAGCCATGCTCAAGTTTGTCCGGATCATTTTAGCTATTGCTGCATATTTTGATTATGAAATATGGCAGATGGATGTCAAAACAGCCTTCCTTAATGGGAATCTATCTGAGGATGTATACATGATACAACCTGAAGGTTTTGTTGATCTTAAATATGCTAAAAGGGTATGCAAGCTTCAAAGATCCATTTATGGGTTAAAGCAAGCATCTCAGAGTTGGAACATTCATTTTGATGAAGTAGTCAAAGGGTTTGACTTTATCAAAAATGAAGAAGAGCCTTGCGTTTACAAGAAGGCTAGTGGGAGCGCACTTGTGTCTTTGATTTTGTATGTGGATGACATATTATTGATCGGGAATGATATTCCTATGCTTGAAAATGTTAAGACTTCATTGAAAAGGAGTTTCTCAATGAAGGACTTGGGAGAAGCATGTTATATCTTGGGCATAAAAAACTATAAAGATAGATCAAAAAGGTTAATTGGATTAAGTCGGGAAACGTACATTGACAAGATATTGAAAAGGTTCAATATGCATGAATCCAAGAGAGGTTTCATGCTAATGTCACATGGTATCAGTTTCTGCAAGAATCAATGTCCTTCGACAACTGATGAGTGTGACAGGATGAGCAAGATTCCATATGCTTCAGCCATTGGGTCTATTATGTATGCCATGATCTGCAAGCGCCCAGATGTTTTATATGCTCTAAGTGTCACGAGCAGATACCAAGCGGATCCTGGTGATGGTCATTGGATAGCCATAAAAAATATCCTGAAGTACTTGAGAAGAACTAAGGGTATGTTCCTTGTTTTTGTAGGTGAGGAAGATCTGGTTGCAAAGGGTTACACCGATGCAAGCTTCCAAACTGACAAAGATGATTTCCGATTGCAATCCGGGTTTGTGTTTACACTAAATGGAGGAGCGATGGTGGAAGAGTTCCAAGCAAAACACGGTGGCCGACTCTCACGATGAAGCGGAGTACATTGCGCTTCGGAGGCCGCAAAAGAAGCTGTGTGGATTAAGAAGTTTATCACAGAGTTTGGTGTGGTCACTAGTGCCTCTAGTCCAATGGACATCTATTGTGATAATAGTGGTGCCACTGCACAAGCTAAAGAGCCTAGATCTCATCAGAAGTCTAAACACATACTCCGACGCTTTCACCTTATTCGCGAGATTGTGGATAGAGGTGACGTGAGAATATGCAAAGTACATACGGAAGCCAATGTGGCCGATCCGTTGACAAAGCCACTGCCACAGCCTAAGCATGAGGCGCACACGAGGTCTATTGGTATTAGATACTTAATTGATTGACTCAAGTGCAAGTGGGAGATTGTTAGTGTTATGCCCTTGAGGCAATCATTTAGATGATTGTAACATGACTATGTTTATGAATAATAATATGATTATTGGTCCAATGAATGTATATCATTGTATTGATCAACAAGTATGTGACTTGCTTATGAAGCTCTTTACTTATTGATGTAATTCGATAAATATCTCTGATCGGATATCATCGTATAGGACAACGATGAATAGATCAGCACATATAGTGTTCGATGATCATGCTTCATAGATCATGGGATATGGAGATATCATCTATACATTATGGACGCATGTTGAAGAATATGGGTTAGATAGACCCGCAATGGGACACTGCGAGAATGTTACATTCTTATGTGTCATCAGTGTATCTCAAACATAGTAGATGTATGATCCTTAGACCTGAGATTGTCATATTCCCTACATGTCTAATAGTATTCCTTGGGGCTATCAAACACTACTTCCTAACCAGATAGTTATAAAGGTAGCTTTCATGTTTACTATAAAACGTTGTAACACCCTGAAATTTGCTCTAATTTAAATTTTGGAGCATTTTTTATTTTTGAGAATTTCTGAGAATTTATTAGAATTTAAATTGGATTTATTTATTTTTGACCTTTCTTGAATTTAATTAAATTCATGCAAAGTTTTATTGGAAATTTTTTATCTGAGTTCAAAATGTTCCAATATATTTTCCAGAATTTTTTTGGATTTTTTTGGGTATTTTTGCTATTTAATTTGGCTTTGTTTATTTATCTGAATTATTTTAATTCGATAATGTTTTAAAAATCAAAGGAATAGTGTTTGGGCCGAAACCCTTTGGTCCGGCCCAAACAGCCCGCGCGCCGTCAGCCCGCATAGCCCACTATGCCGAAAATCCTGGCCGCGCGCCGTCCGATTCCGATCGAACGCTCGTCGTTGCGCTGTGTCGCCAAGCGTTGGCAGCCGTTCAACCGAGTCCACGCGGACGGTTGGGATGGAGCCACGTCGTCTCTTCCTCGCGAGATCATCGGAGAGGCGTGGGCATTGATGCCCGTGAGTTTCGTCGGCGGTTTTCACGCATGTCGAGGCTCTTTAAGCCATGTCGGTTAGCACGTTCTGCAGAGAACTTCAAGACGCTTCTTTTGACTCTTTGCACGCACGCTGAGACCCCCTCTAGCGCTCGCCGTTGCTCGCCGTAGTTGCTTTCTCTCGCCGCCGTTGTTTTTGCTTCCTCTCGTTGTCGTCCGAGCCGCTCCGCCATGCTCCGACCCCGTCCCGAGTTCGCGGAAGGAAGCCGCGTCGATTGGATCACTTCTTCACGTAGGAAGATCACCGTAGCGCCGTCGCCTACGCCGTCTTCCCCAGGTCCGGCAGCCTGCTTCACCAACGTCGCCGTCATCTTCACCGAACTTCGTCAACCGTTCGATCACCATCCAACCGTTGCGGTACGTCCACGTTGCCCTTCTCTGTTTATGTTTGGATTAGATCGTAGCCGTTAGATCTGTGATGTGCGGCATAGATTAGATCTGGATATTAGGTCTTTTAGTAGATCTCAGCCGTTGGATCGTTAGTGTACGCGTGAGATTGCGTCGCGTAGTTAAGATGAACAGTAAACTGCTCCGGTAACCTGCGTCGTTGGATCGGATCTGAACGGTTGGGTTCAGATCTGGTTTTGCCTTAAGGATCCGCACCGTTCATATTTGAACGTACGGCGGTGATGGCGCCGTACCCTCGCCGAATCGTGTGCTGACGCGTGGGCATTTTGATCGTCGTGGAGACCAAATCCAGTCGTCAATTTCGGGTGCGCTGTCGTGATAGCGCCGCGTGTGGCTACGTAGCCGAGGCGTCGCCAGGCGTGCGTGGGATCTGACCGTTGGATTCAGGTGCACCGTCCGATGCGTGCCGCGTGGCAGCGCGGAAATCGAGGCTCCACTGAGCCAAACGTGCGCGTGAGATTTGACCATTGAATCCTTTGATGGCCACGATTTCGCCACGTGGCTAAGATCTGGCCGTAGGTTGAGCGATGGCCGAGATAATGACACGTTTTCGTGCACGAATCTCGAGGCGATCGCCGACGTCGCGATGGACGCGATCTCGACGCCATCAGTGGGGCAGTGCATTGTTTTGTAGACCGGGTTCACGGTGGACCAGAGCCGGACCGCGAACGGGTCCATAGACCGAGGCGACGTGGCATCATCAGAGGCTGCCACGTGTCATGCTGACGTCATAAATATTTTTGTATATAAAAATAATTCACCCGAATTTTATTTCTGTGCTGACGTCATCATTAGGTCATTCTGACGTCATAAATCCCAATTTTTCCGTATAAAAATAATTATAACAAATCGGATTTTCGGATTTATATTTTATTTAAAACTTTGAAAGGCTATAACTTTTGCATTTTAACTCCCATTGAGGTGATTCCAGTCTCTAAAAATTTGTAAAATTGAGATATTTTCATTTATGAATTTATTTGAATTTTTGAGGTCTTCTAGTATACTGTTTTGGTTAATTTTTGCATATATTATTTTTTTTACGCGTAGACGCAAATTTGCTGGAAAATTTCGAAGAAGAGTTCGTCGCTCAAGATCAAGCTTCGGATCAAGACTAGCAACTCTTTGAAGGCAAGTGATGCTTTGATCATTTTGTTTCCAGATTTTAAAATGTAATTTATGCTTTGAAATTATGCATGCTAATTTATTTAAATGTATTTAAATTGATTTGGGGTATGTAGCTAATCAACCCATATTGTTATCACCACCTTGAAATTACTATTTGTATGCCTTTAAATCATTGTCCACCCTAAGGTTATTCATATTTGTTGGATATTAATATGATGCTAACACGGGTGGCTAGACCGTGATTAGCTGCTTAGCTTTGCAACGAGTCATGAATGATCTTTCGGAAAATGTATCAATGTTGACTAATAAAATATTGAATTTATTTTGAAAGTGGTGTGATGATGCCGCATGATGAGACTAAGGTACAGAGACTTGTGTGGTTCTGTACCAATGTTGAGTTATTGCTGGCATGTGTTGCACAATAATCAACGGGGTGGGAAATGATTTAGACTGGGACAAGTGGCAAGAGGCTTTGTGCCAGGTGGGCCTGTGTGGAAATGGGTTGATGAGTGATGTGAGTCTATATGCCACATTGGGCTGTGTGCCACTATTGAGTGTTGGAAGTCTTGCCTTGGTCAGTAAAGGACTTCACCTTTCAAGCCTTTGATTTGAGTCACCCGTATAACCACATGTCTGATATGGGACAGACCTAGTTGATTAGGGTTCTGATATCTTTCCTCTGATACCTCGGGGTGACAGTACACGGGGTGTATCTGTGTGGGGAGCGCACTCTTTGCGGCTTGGTGCCCATCCAACGGTGTTGTCCTGCCCTATACTTCGGCTCTGTGTGAGGGAAGTGATAGTGAAGGTAATACCGAAGAGGTTCATTGGTTAAGGTAGAGGTTCCTGAAAGACTTTGTTACGGGCAATCACCTGTATGGTGAGCGGCTGTATCTTGTGGGTAAAGTGTACAACCTCTGCAGAGTGTCAAATCTATTCAAATAGCCGTGCTCGCGGTACTGAGCATTGCTCGGGGATTACAGTCAAGGAGTAGATCTTCAAAAATAAAATGTGGGAAGGGTGGCTATGTGCCGGTGCTAAGAATGAACTGTTTAAGGCTGTGTGCCGATAATCTTTGAAGAAAAACTGTTTGAAGAACTTAGCATTATATATAACTGTTTTCACTGCTTTTAATCTAAATAAGATGCTAGTTTAAAAATGCTGTTTGATGCAAAAGAACCAAATAAGCCAATTCTTTGGAATAAGCCTTGCTTGTAGCAATAGCACCGCATTCTGTGCATTACTTGGTGAGTGCCTTGAGTACTCACCCCTCCTTGCCTATCAATCCCAACATCAGTGGAGGAGTCTACGCCGGCCTGGGAGGAGGAGTATATTGAAGATCCGGACAATTAGGGAGCAAGCCCAGTCGGTTGCCTGTGGCAAGATGAAGGCTTCCATGAAGTTTATATGTTTTTCGCTGTTTCTTGTTTACTCTGATAATGTAAGCCCTGCGTGGCTGATTTATGTAAGCAGACCATAAGGTCGTACAATTCAGTTTATATAAATGTTTGCACTATTTATTATGGTATCGTTGTGAATATCGTGATGTTCAACCTCAGAAAGACTGTGTGTGCTAGCGTGATCTCGACTAGCACAAAATACACAGAGGGTCAAGATTCTCGAATCAGACCCACAAACGTCTGAGAGGAAGTGAGCGAATAAGATGGAATTTGCCACTCCAATGAAATGGAGATATATGACAAGGCCACTCGTGTGATATGATTAAGGAAGTGCATGGCCATGCCGTGATTGAGGAGTCGATCACAACTTATTAATATATCACGGATACGAGAGATGGATTGAATCATCAAAGGATGACATGCTTCTCGCCATGAGTTCAATCTTCATATACTTGGCAAAGGGATTATTACATGAGTACTTTTGATAGGTTCTGTCCGATTTGATCATAGTTTGTTTGGGAGTTGGCATACTTTGCAAGGAGAATACATAGAGGGTCCAGATTCTCTGAATCGGGACCCGACAAACGGTCAGAGGGAAGTGAGCAGTCAAGATGGAATTTGCCACTCCAATGAAATGGAGATATATGACAAGGCCACTCATGTGATATGATTAAGAAAATGCATGGCCATGCCGTGATTGAGGAGTCAATCACAACTTATTAATATATCACGGACACGAGAGATGGATTGAATCATCAAAGGATGACATGCTTCTCGCCTTGAGTTCAATCTTCATATACTTGGCAAAGGGATTATTACATGAGTACTTTTGATAGGTTCTGTCCGATTTGATCATAGTATGTTTGGGAGTTGGCATACTTTGCAAGGAGCCGCTACCAACTATTGGATTGAAAAGAAGTTTTTCGAATCAATATCCAAACGTACGTGAACCTGCAGGGTCACACACTTAATGGGCTGGGACGCATTAATCTGGATTGGATCCGTAATTAATGGACCTCGTGGGCTTAGCACACTAATGGGCCCTGGTTTAGGATTTCATCTCGTGGCTAAATAAGGTGTGGAGGAGGGTGGGCGCAGTGTGTGCTTTTCCACGGTTTAGAAGTATTTCACCCAAAACCCTAGCCTCCTCCTCTCGCTGCCCCTACCGAGCAACCAGGTGCTTGCACACCGACGCCGGCGTTCCATCCCTTGACGTGTGGACTACTGCGGTGACGCTGCTGCGACTACTGCATGGGAGGACGATCCACAGCGAGGCGAGGACGATCCACTCCATCAACGCAACGACTGCGGCAAAAACGATCCACTAAATCGACGCGTGAAGGATTCCGCAACTGCGCGTCTAGTGGTAATCTAATCTATGATCCCCTTCTTGCGAGTAGCTTTCTGGTTATGTGGTAGTTTTTTTTTGTGTTAGCGAAGCATACCGCGTTTCTCTTCAGTACCACCCTTGGATGAGCTTCTAAACCCTAGGGCACTCATTAAGGGCTAGGATTAACCCACTCAACCAGCCATGCAAGGGCTTACCCAAAACCCACACACATAATGGGTTTTCTTGCATGGTTTTCAAAGCACACTAACTAGACCCGCTAACTTATCAACTAGACCAAGATCTAATGGCCCTCATTGATCTATGCAGCGCCTAGCTAGCATCTCGTCCATTCCTTGTCTTCACGGCTTGCCACGACTCCGTCTTCGATCATCTTCCAACTATCCCCGATCGTCTGAACCTCCGGCGCACCTCGCCTAGTCCCGATCATCCTTCGCCTCACCATGATCTAGCATCATCGACCTGCAACCATCAAAAACAAAGAAAAACCCATCACATAACAATGTCAAACAAATATATGTAATCATCACCCAATTGCATCGCTCACCAAGTCGACACCACTGCCCACCATATCGACTACATCGAGTTGCCACCATCGACTAGGATCCTCTCTCCAGTAGTAACTCGACCATCGTATCGACCGCATCGAGTTGCTACCATCGAGTAGGTTTCTCACTCGAGTAGTAACTAGTCCATCGACGAAATGCTCGACTTGCCCAACACAAACGCATCAGCTCTATCAATCACTATGTCGAGTCTATCAACCACATGACCAACTCAATACCAAGTTGATAAAACAATATTGAGTGACAATTGGTTAAACCAAGGACTCGAGTTGAGCTGACTGCAGAGTGCTCAACCCAACAATATTTCTACTCAAAACTTAGTCTACTACCAATCTACTCAAATCATTCGACCACAAGCCTGCAGGGTGATACTCGACGCCGGTAGAGCCGCTCAAGACTAACACAATTCAAATTGCTTCAATTTGACAATCCAATTTAAATCAAACTCAAACCAGAGCATATCAAGCTCAAATTTAGTCAAATACTCATCACAAACATGGGTAGACCTCCACATGGTCTTTCACCCACCACTGCCGCTGATGACCATAGGGCCTGAGAGCCATTGAGCTGATGTGGCCTAACTCGCATCTTGACACATCATGATGTCATCATTGTGGGGCCCACATGTCAGCCTTTGTGGTCTTTTTATTTTCTAAACAAATCAGCCAAAAATTCAAAAATAGCCGATGACATCAGTGTGACGCAATAATATGATTTTTCTTTAGAAAAATAATTCCAAAATACTCACAAAATCCTTTTTCTCTTTTTTTCTTTGTTTTTAATATTTCAATAGTCCATTCACCTTCATACAAGCTCCAAATGAGGCGATTCAAATTTGAAAAAAATTATAAATTCAAGCTCTACTTTTTGGTGAATTTTATTTGATTTTTAGCATTTGTTTTATCTTTGTTTTATATTTATTTTGGTACTTACCTTTTGTTTCGCGTAGACGTTGAAGTGCTGGGATCGTTCGAAGGTGAAGAGTTGACTCAAGCTCAAGGTCCAGATCAAGATCAAGAGTTATTCTAAGGCAAGTTGTGCTTTAATCATGTTGAACCCAATTTTACAAATGCTATTTTGTTCTAATCTATTGCATTTTATTTTGTGCTTATAATTGTTTTCAATTAATTTTGGAATTAATTATTCAACCCAATTGAGTTATACCTACCTTGTCATTTGTTATGTCATAATTATGGGTCACCCTAGGATGGATAATCATTAGTTTGTTGTTAATAGATGCCAACATAGGTTGGTTAGATCATGTATAGATGCTTAGCGACGCCATGTATAACTAATATCTTTTGGAAGTGCAAATTCGATTTGACAAATGGAATATGGAACATGTTTTTGAGAAGGTTGTGTCATGTAACATCCCATTTTTGATTTTTTTTAAATTTAATTAAAATTAATTAATTCAAGGATTTGGGTTTTCTTTGGAATTTTAGTTAACCTGGCATTCCATTCCATCCAAAAATGGAATTTATTCCATTCGCGTCCGGAAATTCCATTTTCATCCGGATATCCAAAATTCAAATCCAATTCTAAAATTCTCTAAAAATTCCAAAACCAATTTTATTAGGATAAAAATATTCTAAAGTATTTTTGAGATTTTCCCCAGAATTTTCAGAACGTTTTTACTATTTTTCCCAACCTATTTAATATTCAACATTTAAAAATTAATTATTGTTCTATAAATAGTAATTTTGTATTATTTAAAAATATTTATTTATGCTTTTGTTGCTGAAACCGGTATCTCCTCAAATCACCATATTTAATAAAATTTATTTGCTAATTTTCGGATTTAATATGAATTTTCATTGGAAAATTAATTATTTTCGGAATTAATAATTTCTGTTACTGTTCATCCGATCCGTTTCTCTTCCCACCCGCAAGCTACAGTGGACCCGTTGCTACAGTACCCGAAACAACCCGACCCGCATTTGTTCAGCTGTTTCAGCTCTTCAAATTCCGGCGATCTCGGTTACTATTCTGACAAAAACTGCGGCGAGCGTTTCCTAATGATCCGCTGGTCCGATTGTCCTATAACTTGAACCCCTACTTCCCCTTCTCATTACTCACATACTCAGCTTTGAGTTGTTCCAATCCATCCACCAGATCTCCCTGTGCAAGCCATTCTTTGCGAACTCCGGCGAACTTTCGGTGAGCTCTCCCGGCTGCTCCCGACCTCCATTTGTCCTCAAATTTTTACTGGAGCTTCCTCTGAGTGCTCTTTACATCTGGTAAAATCATATTTTCAAAATTCTCATAGGAGCTCTGTCGGCAACCATTTCTTCTCTAAGCCCGGCGAAAGGTCAAATTTTGAGTTCAAAATATCCGATCTCTGTCATCTTAAGTCCGATTGACCTCATTCTTCTTCCTAAATTCATCTAAATTCAAGATCTTTCTGTCAGTACTAATTTTATAATATTTTAGATTTTATTTATTTTGTTTCATTTATTGGTCGCTCCGTTTTGCGCATAGTCGAAGAAGCTGTCGCCGCCGCCGAAGTAACTGCCGATCTGCCGAGCGACCCTTCCCTCCTCATCAACGAAGACAAGTCTCCTTGACGCATGTTGATCCCATGTTTTATAAATGCTTTACAATGTTTTATAACTTGCATCGCTATTATTTAAAAGATGATGTGAAAATTTAGGTTGGTAGTTAATCCCAATTGTTATTACCACCTTGATATTGAAATCCTTGATTGTTGTAACCCTAGGTTGCTGTGATATGTCATAATAATAATATGTTATGATATATTTTGTTTAGTGCGCTAGATGTGCTTAAATGCAAAGTCGATCAAATACCTATGGATGGGTTACTTTGAAACTGTGAAAAATTATGAATCTGAGAAGTTGTGGCAATATGTATGCCGCTGTATTTGTAAAATAAAAATGAAAATAATTTAGATTTGGGCGGATCGGTTTGTCTGGCGGGTGCAGATGGAGCACTGGTTTTTGTTGTGTTTGTGCCGCCCAAGTCAATTAAGGACCGACGCTTGTGATTGTCCATTCTAAGCACAATCGTACAACCACATGTCTAAGTGGGTATGACCTGGCTGAATAATTTGTAATAATTTAACTTAGACTCGCCGGATGGTGGAATGTGGGTGCGGATGGAGGCAAGTTTGTTTTTCCACACGGTGCAAGAGGGGCTTCAGATGGGTAGATGGAACCCTAACAGTGGTGAAACCTCAGCGGGTGGAGTCAGGTTAGATTATTGCATTGTAAAAGCCTTGTCATGATCTCTCTGCCAACACACCAAAGGAAGTGTGCTTATTGCGCATGGCAACAAGAGACGATCATGTCTTGTGGGTAAAGTGTACACCTCTGCGCAGTGTAAAACTATTCAATAGCCGTGCCTACGGTCAAGGGCAAGCAAAGAATACTTTCATATTGGTAGACTTTGTTTTGGTTTTAAAACTGATGTTTTGGGATCCGGGAGTGGTTAGAACTTCTGGATGTATTCTGGCGGCCGAGCGGTCAGTGGTTGTAACCTGTTTTGAATCATGACGGATGGAGTCATGTGATGGTTAAACAAGATCTTTTAATTGGGCGGATAGATCCTGTATACTAGTGTTGGTGGTTGGAACCTTCACTAGAGTTATAAATAATTTCAATTGTACAAATAATTGTTAAAACTGCTTTGTGAAAATTATTATTAATAATGTTTGTTAAATCTGGCTTTGTGCAAAAGAACCATATTAAGCCATCTTTGGAAGGCCTTGCATCCTGCATATTTCCTAGACTTGCTGAGTACGTTTGTACTCACATGCTACAATAAATTCTTTCGTCATAAGCTTTCCAAGATGCTACGAACGATGGTGAGTTCTACGATGTGGAGTATGATGAAGACAATCCAGAGAGCTAGGCGCACGTTTCTTTTCAGTCGACTGCTTGTGGAGTTTATTGGCTTTACCATTTTGCTTCTTATTTCCGCTGCTGTAAACTTAAAGGTCATGTGACCTGGTTTTGTAATAATTGCTTTTTTTGCCAGTACTCAGTATTTATCTTTTCAATTCGTGCTTTTCGGTTATGATTCATCACTGTGAATTGTGTGTACTAGCATTGATCTGGGACTAGTACAGAAATACACAGAGGATTCTGGATAGCAAATCAAGGAAGATGATGATCCATTTTCTTTTTAAGACTAATCGAGGGCTTCTGAAAAGATCAAGTTGTCAAAAGAGTGCTCGAAAAGAACTCCCATATAAGATAGGTTATAGTGCTCAATAGTGTTGGAGCATATCATCCCTTTTTAGTTTAGCAACGTATAGTCCGAGTGTATTAGGATTTTTGTTGCTTGTTTGTTGGGTGTGATGCACACTTGCCCTAGCATTGTGTTGCAGCCACCTTTTATTTGGAGTTTTATTGCTTGTTTGGTCTTGGAGTGGCTACCTCCCTAATCTTCTTATCTTTGCTCTTTCCCTCTCATCTATTGCTAACCTACCCATGGTCGTTGCTTCAGATGGAAGGTCAAGGAAGAGGACGTGGAGCTGGTCGTGGACGTGGCCGGGTAGCGCCACAAGATCAGCAAGAGCATCAAGTGCCACCGTCACCGATCCAACAAGATCAAGTGCCACCGGGTCAGCAAGATCAAGTGCCACCGGGTCAGCAGGATCAAGTGCCACCGCCACCCCGAAATCAACCACCAAGCATGGAACAGATGATGGCCATGCAGCTTCAGATTCTGCAAGCCTTAGCGCAGAACGTTCTGAATCCACCTCAAGCCGCCCGAGTGCAGGTCGCAGCTCAGCCACCCCAATCCAAGTATGGGGAGTTCATGAGGACCAGACCTCCGACCTTTGCTGGGTCAGCCGATCCTTTGGAGGCTGATGACTGGCTAAAGGAAGTAGAAAAGAAACTTTACCTGGCCCAGTACGATGAGATAGAAAGTGTGCGGTTTGCTACGCACCAACTTAAAGAAACAGCTGTGAGTTGGTGGGAGAACTATTGTGCTGCTCACGAAGAAGCTCAGAACATTACATGGGATGAGTTCGTTGAAGCCTTTCGCGCTACCCATATACCTAAGGGAATAATGGAGATGAAGAGGAGGGAGTTCCATAAGTTGCAACAGGGAAATCTCTCAGTGTCAGAATATCTGAACAGATTCACACTACTACAGAACAGGCAATCCTTGCCAGCATATCACTGCCGGTTAGGACCGAGCCGGCAGTGATAACATATCTCTGCCGGTTCAAAAGTTAAGTTGGGGGGAGAACTTTTCACTGCCGGTTCATGCAACCAACCGGCAGTAAAACGCAACATATCACTGCCGGTTTGAGAAAAAAACCGGCAGAGATATATCACTGCCGGGTCATTCTTAAACCGGTAGTGGTACTTGCCTTTTCACTGCCGGTTTGAGACTAGAACCGGCAGTGATATTATTTTCCCGCGCAATATGATTTTCCAGCGCATTCCGAGCTTATCACTGCCGGTTCTACGCGAACCGCGGTGATAAGTCGTTATATAATCGAGACCCTCGCCTCCCGAGCCGATCGAGCAAAGACAGAGGCGCCTGTCTTTGCTCGATTTGTAGATTGCGACGATCTGCGCCAAAAATTTGTTAAAATTTGTATTGTACTTCGTTTGAGGTTAGTAATTTGATCTCAATTTTTGTAAATAATAAAAATTGCCACGTGGATATTTACATAATGAAAAAAGGTTCATGTATTTTCAAATGTTGAAATAATAAAAACTTGTTAGATGGATATTTACCTAATCAAAAAATGTTGATGTATTTTAATGTACTCAAAGTATATCCTAAGTACTTACAATTATTTCAAAATTTTAAATAATAAGGAATTGCAAGATGGATATTGACTTAATGAAAAAGATTGATATATTTTGATATAGTCTAAATATATCCTAACTATTTACAATTAATTTCATTTTTACAATACTAAAAATTGCTACATGGATATTTACATAACGGAAAAGGTTGATGTATTTTAATATAGTCAAAATTGCTACCTAGGTTTTTAAATCTAATCATTTACAATTATTTGTTATTTGCAATTATATGCGTATGTAATGTTTGATTTAATTAATTGTAGATGGACCGAAGGTGGATGTATGACACGGACCGTTATGGGCGTAGTTTTTAATGGTGTGAGTTATTTTCTAAACGTATGCGGCGCACAAGTCGAAGAATCTGGCGGACTACATGTGTTGTCCATGCGTTGATTGCAAAAATCAGAAGCTGTTTTCTACCATAGAGTCGATACGAGCACACTTGCTTCGAAGAGGTTTCAAGGCTGGCTATACTTGTTGGACCAAGCACGGCGAAGATGAGATTGTACATGAAGGGCAACACATTATTAAAGATGACGGAGACAACGATATGACGGCAGTTGAAGATACGTTTGTCAACAGCCACGACGACGATCTGGATCAAATGTTGCGTGATGGGGAGGGAGACTTCACGAGTGAAAGAGAGTTTCAAAAGTTCCAACATATGGTACAGGACTCCATGACACCATTGTACCCAGGCTGCAAGGAGGAGCACAAAAAATTGCAGACCGTGCTCACACTACTGCAGTTGAAGGCAAACAATGGTTGGTCCGACAAGATCTTCACTGAGCTGTTATGTCTCTTGGGGGATTTGCTTCCAGAGGGTAACGTGTTGCCTACAAGTACGTACCAGGCCAAGCAGGTTGTCTGCCTGTTGGGATTGGAAGTACAAAGCATACACGCATGTCCAAACGATTGCATGTTGTATCACAATGAGTTTGCGGACTTGGATGGCTGTGCTGTTTGCAAAGCAAAGCGGTATAAGGGCAACGATGATGACATCGATAATGAAGATGTCGGGGTGAAGCGTAAGAAGATGAGATCCCCCCGTAAGGTGGTGTGGTATTTTCCTATAATTCCCCGTCTGAATCGATTGTTTGCGAACAAAAGGCATGCCCAATTGCTACGATGGCACGCCGAAGAGCGTAAGAACGATGGATTTCTCAGACACCCTGCTGACTCTATGCAATGGAGGAACATCGATAGAAAATATAAGAAGCACTTTGCATATGATGTGAGGAACATAAGTTTCGGGTTGAGTACGGATGGGATGAATCCTTTCGGTAACATGAGCAGTCGTCATAGCACTTGGCCGGTAACTCTATGTATCTACAACCTTCCTCCTTGGCTTTTTATGAAGCGGAAGTACATTATGATGCCACTACTGATCCAAGGGCCCAGGCAACCTGGCAACGATATCGATGTGTACCTCAAACCATTGGTTGAAGATCTTCTAATCTTGAGGAACGATGGAGTACGGGTATGGAATGAGTATAAAAGAGAGAACTTTATCCTACGCGCATTGTTGTTCGTAACCATCAATGATTACCCTGCCCTTGGTAACCTGTCGGGCCAGATGACAAAAGGCTTCAATGGATGCATCCAGTGCTTAGATAGTACAGCTAGTCGGTGGCTGAAGAACTGTCGAAAAATGTCTTACATGCGGCATCGTAGGTTCCTCCGCAAGGATCACCCATACCGCAATAATAAGAAAGCTTTTGACGGGACAAAGGAGACCGCTTTAGCTTCAAGAATCACATGGAGAGAGATATTTGCAGGTGTAAAGGATCTTAAAATTATCCACGTAAAGGAGCAGCAAGACATCTATCCCGAGTTCCGTGATAAGGCTCCTTTGTGGAAAAAGAGGTCAGTATTTTGGGTCCTACCTTACTGGCAGCATTTGGAAGTTTGACAAGCAATCGATGTCATGCACATAGAGAAGAACGTGTGTGACAGCTTGCTTGGTATCTTATTGGATATACCTGGCAAAACAAAAGATACTCTCCAAGCACGGATGGACCTTGAAGATATGAAACTCGGGAAGGAGCCGCATCACGAGACATGGATACAGGGAAAAAGTACCTTCCCACAGCCTGCTACACTCTAAGCAAGAAAGAAAAAATTAGCCTGTGCGAATGCTTGCACAGAGTGAAAGTTCCGTCCGGTTACTCTGCCAACATAAAGAGACTAGTCTCAATGAAAGACTTAAAATTAATTGGCATGAAGTCTCACGATTGCCACGTGATGATGACGCAGATGCTTCCAATTGTAATTAGGGGTGTTCTGCCAGAGAAAGTCCGAGACCCAATTATAAAGTTGTGTTCATTCTTCAACGCGATTTCACAGAAGGCCATCGATCCATTGAAACTAGATAAGCTACAGGAAGATGTGGTCCACACTCTTTGCAGGCTCGAGATGTGTTTCCCTCCATCTTTTTTTGATATTATGGTCCATCTCATTGTTCACATCGTGAAAGAGATACGGATTCTCGGTCCCGTGTTTCTACATCAGATGTATCCTTTTGAGAGGTTCATAGGGGTTATAAAGAAATATGTTTGTAACCGACATCGGCCGGAAGGTTGCATTGCAGATGATTGGGGAACCGAGGAGGTCATTGAGTTCTGCATCGATTACATGGATCTCAAACCGATTGGTGTGCCTACATCACGGCATGAGGGCAGGCTACAGGGAAAATGGACATCAAGCAGAAATCACTCCGTACAAACAATCTAGCTTCATTCACACAAGCACATTTCGCAGTTTTGGGACAATCAGTTGTGGTGGCCCCGTATGTCAACATGCACAAGAGCATGCTATCCAGAACAAACCCAACGAAGTCAGAGGGTTGGATCGCGAGAGAGCATAGACATAACTTCGGCGATTGGTTGCGTAGGCACATGATGCATACGGAGACAGAGTGCGCTTAGTTGAAAGTGTTGGCTCAGGGACCGTCCACTACAATCCGACATTCCAAGGATACGATATAAATGGTTTTACTTTTTATACAAGAGCACAAGATAAAAAGAGCACCAACCAAAATAGCGGTATCCGTACAGATGCCTACGACAGCAACGGAAATAGGAAAACCTACTACAGATTCATAGAAGAGATTTGGGAGCTTGATTACGGACCTTTGAAGGTCCCTCTCTTTCAGTGCCAATGGGTAAGACTTCCAAGGGGTATGAACATTGACAAGTACGGTATCACTACCGTAGACCTCAAACCAGTCGGATGAGAGAAGAACCATTCGTACTTGCTAATTCATTACACAAATCTTTTTGTAACCGATCCAATAACAAGGAGCGCCACGTGGTTATTCAAGGAAAAAGAAGGATTGTCGGGGTTGAGAATGTTGTCGACGAGGAAGAGTACAACCAATTCGATGAGCTTCCTCCTTTCGGAGAGGACGTTGACCTAGGTCTCATGGAAGAGAGTGAGGACGAAGTTACATACATACGCCGCGATCATGACGAAGGTCGAATCGTAGCTTAGTTGTCGTAATTACATACATGTTTATTTTCTCATATGTCACAATTAATGTATTCTTTTGTCATATGTATCAATTTGTGTGAATTCAACTTCATCTGTGTGTTTTTTTTGTATTTGTGTGAATTTTTGAAATATTAAAACTATCAAAACAGTGAGCAATTTGGATTTTTTTATTTTAAAATATTAAAACTATGAAAACAGTGAGCAATCTGGATTTTTATAATTTTACAACTTTGTCAAAACTTAGGTGAAATATTTAAATCAAATATTACATGTCCTCAAGTATTCCTCCAAAAATTTTCAGAAAATTTGGATAAAAATTGATAGGATTTCAAAAATCATCATTTGAAAACTTTGACATAAGTGACCAGAGCTTATCACTGCCGGTTGTATCATTAAGCCGGCAGTGAAGTGGTTTATTACTGCCGGTTTGTAGTATTAACCCGCGGTGAAAATCAAATATTATCGCGGTTTTGTTTTGAACCGGCAGTGATAAATACTTTCACTGCCGGGTGTAGATACAACCGGCAGTGATAATGTATTATTACTGCCGGTTTTAGATTGGACTGGCAGTGAAAATAGATATTACTACCGGGTTGGTCGTGAACCGGTAGTGATAATTCAACTGTCACTGCCGATTCTTTTTATGATCCGGCAGTGATAGTGTATCACTGCCGGTTTTTGTGGTGACCCGGCAGTGATACTCCAACCCTATAAATTCGAACGCCGCGCCACTCAACCCCTCATTTCCACTTCAACCTCACGCCGCCACTTCGTCGCCTCGACCTCCTGGCTGTCGCCTCGCTCTGCGCCCACCGCTTCGCCGTCGCCGCCGACCGCTTCACCGTCCGCGCCGCACCGCTTCGCCGTCGCCGCTGCCGCCATGCACCGCCCTCGCCGTCCCGCCTCACCGCCTCGCCGTCGCCGCGCACAAGACCGCCCAGCCATCGCCGTCGTCCCGCACCGCCCTGGCCGTCGCCTCAACCTCCCTGGCGAGGAAGAAGACTACAAACGTGAGGTACCGTACCTCAACTTTCAAAATAATAAGAGGATGATAAATGCTTACTGATTTGCATTGTTAGAATTTACTTTAATTTCTTACGAAGAACAATCTGGCGACTGTAAGTTAAGTGATACTACAAAAGTATAATGCATTGCAAACATGAAAATGATTGGCTGATTGCAAACATGTTAAATCATATAGATTTATATAAGACAATTCAGTATCATAATACTGCAAAAGAAAGAAACTAGGCATATTGCTATACAATTGCAGTGAGCATCCTTTGTTGTACCAAAAAAAATGGTGATTTTGTTCGCTAAGTCCAATTGATTGGTCTGTCGGTGCCCGATTTGGCCAATTTGGCCCTGATGAGTTCATACAGGTGTTATACATGTGTTTTACAGTTCAACTCAAATTCTTATGTCTATTGCACACTAGCTATTATCAAGGTTGGCATGATGCAAAGGAAACTAAAATGGGCCGGAAACACTAGTTATTTCTGCAAAACATGTGTCCGTGTCAGTTGCTTGTGCTGTACCAGGAAGTTAAATGCTCATTTTACATGCAATGATTGCAGCATTTCTGTACTGTTTAATTGCATCTCTAACTTCTTTCTTATGTAGAATGGAGATACAGACATGTAGAAGAAATAACAATGACAATCTAGCATTCCTATATCCGGGGCTCGTCAACGAGAAACTTGTGAACGACAATCCACTGTTCGTTGAAGACTATTTATTTAATACTTTTTGAAGCTGCAATACAAAACCTCCGTACTTTTACCCTATAACTTCAAATCGTATCTCTCGACTTCTAATATCGTTTTACTATTTTTGCATAACACGACGATGTGGGAGTAATTGACTACGTTGACATATATGTGCAGAGTTTCTTTGGGTCCTCCTCGTCATCCAATTAGATGCTAGCGTAATTTTGTCTTGGACTCGGAGAAAACAAACAAATCTGTACCAAGACCTTTGGGACATGAGCATGTAAACTTGATCGCTGCGCTATTACTCTAGCAA
The DNA here is from genome assembly GCA_036346275.1 of Otatea glauca. Taxonomy (NCBI): domain Eukaryota; kingdom Viridiplantae; phylum Streptophyta; class Magnoliopsida; order Poales; family Poaceae; genus Otatea; species Otatea glauca. Next base: position 23,497,892 of record CM070720.1, read on the forward strand.
AATTCCATTCTATTGCATTTAAGTTTAATTACTAGTCAAAATCATTCATAGGGCTTTACGATGCGATCGCAAGAAAAGTGTTCATTATCGTCCATACAGGAAAAATTTTGAAATAATAAATGACTTTCCATGCATGAGGCAGAACCGGAAACAATTTATGTGCATTCTATGTATGTACAAATATGCATTCAATTGTCACGAGAGTGTCGGCTATAACGGGCCATGGTACGTAATTAAACTTTGATGCCCTTTTTATTTAATAAATATCATCAGTAATTAACTTCCTTTTTGTTCAAAAAAAGCGCCCAAAGCGAGAACCAATAAGTTATTCTCGATGTAAATTATAGCAATTCAAGAACAGATCGCGGATTCATTCATGATGAGATCATCAATCCAAGCGGCGAGTTCCACAGTAGCCTCATCGCCCTCATTCCTACGGCCTAGACGCTGTGCGTGTCTACTTGACTCTTTGTAAAATCAAAGCGAATGGGATGACATGTAGTCGAGCTACATTTGTAAATAAATCATTGTAAAAACAAATTATTTGATGCTTAATTTAATATATTTGAATTATGATTTTAACGATGCTTCATATATACATGGATATATTTGAATTATGATTTGAACGATGCTTTGTATACTACATATGGACACTGTAAACAATTGTATAAATATATATATATTGCACAAAAAATATGCAAGCTTGTCACTACCGGTTCTTGGAGAAAACCGGTAGTGATATGTACATATCACTGTCGGATTATGGTACAACCCGGTAGTGCTAGTTCGATATCACTGCCGGTTTTACGTATAACCGACAGTGATAATTATCATCACTGTCGGATTTAGGTTTGATCCGGCAGTGATAGTACAATATCACTGCCGGTTGTAGATAGAACCGGCAGTGATAATCCCCGAGTATCACTGCCGACCAATCACTGCTGGCGCCAATGACCGGCAGTGATGGGATTTCCGAATCGGCAGTGATGTGCTGTTCTGTAGTAGTGTCACTCAGCTGTCAAGATATGCTACAGAGGATGTCTCAACTGATGAGGCAAAGATCTGGCGCTTCATGGAGGGTCTTGACCCTAACCTCAAAGTGCAGTTGGTCTCTAATTACTTTCCCACCTTCCAGCACATGGTTAACAAAGCTTTGATTCAGGAGGATGCTCAACGTCAGCTCTTTGAGTCAAGAAAAAGGAAGATGGTGTTTCAAGCTCAACGTGGTGCTAGCAGCTCTAGACCTCGTTTCTTTCAGCCCCAGTCTAGCAGACCAGCAGCGTCTAGTGCCGCCAGAACTGCAGTGTCAACACCACGACAGTTTGCTCAAGATTCTGCTAGCAACCCAGGAGGTCAAGTTCAGAAGAGCAACACAGCTACAACAAATGTCCAGTGTTTTAACTGCAGAGAATTGGGACATTATGCTAGTAATTGTCCTCAGAAGCGCCAAGCCATGACCCCAGTTCGTTTCAAACTGGGGACCACACCGGCCAGACCTGCATCACTCAAGGTAGAGCAAAGACCGCGAGACTTCGCGTACACCTCGCCTTTGTTGGAAGAGGACGTGTTAATCACGCCCTTCTTGAAGAAGTTCGGGACTTTTTGATGTGGTGTATGGTAAGTTCTTTGTCAACTCCGTACCTGCTTCAGTATTGTTCGATTCTGGTGCTACACATTCTTTCATATAAGAGTATTTGGTTAGAAAGCTTGGTTGGGGTACAGTTCAGCTTAGAAACCCTTTATTAATTCAATCTCTTGGAAAAGAATTAAAAACTACTGATGTTTGTCCAAAATCGGATATAGTTATAAATGGGGTAAAGTTCCTAGCGAACTTAATATTATTGAATACCAAGGGAATAGAGGTAATCCTTGGGATGGATTGGTTAACCAAGTTTAAAGGACAGATAGACTGTGCTAATTGATCTATCTCCCTTATCAGTCCTGATGGAATTCGTGTAGAATTCTTGTCTGATCTTTCCTCAAAGAAGGGTAGTACCCTGAACAGTTTGAAAGGTACAACTTTGGAAAATGTGCCTATAGTAAATGAATACCCAGATGTATTCCCAGAGGATTTGCCTGGTATGCCACCAGATCGGGACATTGAGTTCATAATTGAGCTTGTACGCATGCAGCTCCTATATCAAAAGGCCTTATAGGCTAGCCGCCAATGAGTTAGCGAGAATGAAGCAAACAGATTGAAGAACTGCAAGAGAAAGGATTTATAAGACCAAGTTCTTCACCTTGGGGATCACCAGTAATCTTTGTTAAGAAGAAGGATGGTAGTTTGAGAATGTGTATAGATTACAGATCTCTAAATGAGGTTACAATTAAGAACAAGTATCCTTTGCCAAGGATAGATGATCTGTTTGATCAGTTGAAGGGAGCCCAGGTTTTCTCAAAAATTGATTTGAGATCGGGATATCATCAGCTTAAGATAAGGAAGGAAGATATTCCTAAGACAGCTTTCACGACCCGGTATGGACTGTATGAGTTTACAGTGATGTCCTTTGGATTAACAAATGCACCTTCCTATTTCATGAATCTGATGAACAAGGTGTTCATGGAGTTGTTGGATAAGTTTGTGGTTGTCTTCATTGATGACATTCTTATCTATTCCAAAAGTATGAAGGAACATGAGGATCATCTGAGTATAGTTCTGGAGAAATTAAGAGAGCATCAGCTTTATGCTAAGTTCAGCAAGTGTGATTTTTGGTTGAAAGAAGTTGCGTTCTTGGGTCATGTCATTTCTGCTGGAGGAGTAGCCTGAGATCCCTGCAAAAGTGAAGGATGTTTTAGATTGGAAGCAACCTAAGTCGGCCCGGATGTCGAAGTTTTCTTGGCCTAGCAGGCTATTATCGGCGTTTCATTGAAGGTTTCTCCAAGATAGCCAGACCTCTCACTCAACTTTTGAAGAAGGAGAAGAAGTTTGAATGGACGAAATCTTGTGAGCAGAGTTTTCAGGAATTGAAGAAGAGGTTAACTTCAAATTTTTGTGCTTGTTACGCGAGATATTCGAAAGGATTTTGAAGTTTTCTGTGATGCTTCAAAGCTAGGTCTTGGTTGTGTTCTGATGCAGGAAGGAAAAGTTATAGCATATGCTTCAAGACAGCCACGACCCCATTAGGAAAACTACCCAACGCATGACTTGGAGTTAGCTGCAGTTGTTCATGCACTCAAGCTTTGGAGACATTATCTTATTGGTAATCAATGCGAGATTTACTCGGATCATAAGAGTTTGAAGTACATTTTCACGCAGTCTGATCTCAATTTAAGGCAGAGAAGATGGTTGGAGTTGATTAAAGACTATGACGTCGGCATTCATTATCATCCAGGGAAAGCTAATGTTGTTGCAAATGCTTTGAGTAGGAAGAGTTATTGCAACAATATTATGGTTTTAAAAAGTCAGCCAGTACTTCATGAAGAATTCCAATGTCTCAATCTGGAATTAGTGAATGAGGGTTGCATTTTCAATGTGGAAGTGTACTCAACCTTGGATGATCATATTAGAGAAGCTCAAAAGGATGACAGTGGTATTGCAGACATAAAGAATGATCTGGAGAAAGGAAAAGCTTCTGAATTTTCTGAGGATGAGAAATGTACCATTTGGTTTGGAAAAAGAATTGTAGTTCCTAACCAAAAAGAAATCAGGGATGTGATTTTAAAGGAGGCTCATGATTCTATTTATTATATTCATCCGGGAAGTACGAAAATGTACTCGGATTTGAAAGAAAAATATTTGTGGTCGAATATGAAAAGAGAAAATTCTGAATTCGTGGCTCGTTGTGATATTTGCCAATTAGTTAAAGCAGAGCATCAGAGACCAGCAGGATTGTTACAACCCTTGCAGATTCCAGTTTGGAAATGGGAAGAAATTAGAATGGATTTCATTACTGGACTTCCTAGAACTAAGTCTAGATATGATTCAATTTGGGTCATTGTGGATAGGTTGACAAAAGTTGCACATTTTATCCCAGTGAAGACCACCTATTCTGGCGATAAACTTGCAGAATTGTACATGGCTAAAATAGTATGTTTACATGGAGTGCCAAAAAGATTGTGTCAGATCGAGGGTCCCAATTTACCTCGAGGTTCTGGCAGAAATTGCATGAGGTATTGGGCACAAATCTGAATTTCGATACTGCTTACCATCCTCAAACTGATGGTCAAACATAAAGGATAAATCAAATTCTGGAAGATATGCTGAGAGCTTGTGCGTTAACGTATAGTGCCTCTTGGGATCAGAATTTGCCGTATGCAGAATTCTCCTACAACAACAGTTATCAGTCAAGTTTAAAGATGGCACCTTTTGAAGCTCTTTATGGAAGAAAATGCCGAACACCATTGTATTGGAAAGAGACAGAGGGTGGACAAGTAATCGGGCCTGATATTTTGAAGGAAGCAAAAGAGCAAGTCAGAGTGATTCGTCAGAATTTAAAAATAGCTTAGTCAAGGCAGAAAAGTTATGCTGATAATCGTCGTCGGGATTTGAGCTTTGCACCTGGTGATCATGTGTATCTGAAAGTTTCACCCCTAAAGGGAATGTGTCGTTTCAGAGTTAGCGGGAAGCTTGCATCTCGCTATATCGGTCCATTTCCAGTGGTTGCCAGAAGAGGAGAAGTTGCTTATAATTAAAACTTCCTTCGCCGTTGTCAGATGTGCATGATGTCTTCCATGTTTCTCAGCTAAAGAAATGCCTTCGAGTGCCTGAAGAACAGTTGCCATTCGAAGAGATGGAACTGAAGGAAGATCTCTTATCCCAGTATCGGTCGTAATCTTGGATGAAGCGGAGCGTAGAACCCGAAGCCGTGTGATTAAGTTTTGCAAAGTTCAGTGGAGCAATCATTCCGAGAAGGAAGCAACCTGGGAGCGAGAAGAGGATCTTAGAGCCGAGTTCCCCGATCTTTTTCTTTCTCCGTCCGAATCTCGGGGTCGAGATTCTCTCTAAGGGGGGTAGGTTTGTAACATCCCATTTTCGTTTTTTTTAAATTTAATTAAAATTATTTAATTCAAGGATTTGGGTTTTCTTTGGAATTTTAATTAACCTGGCATTCCTTTCCATCCAAAAATGGAATTTATTCCATTCACGTCCTGAAATTCCATTTTCATCCGGATATCCAAAATTCAAATCCAATTCTAAAATTCTCTAAAAATTCCAAAACCAATTTTATTAGGATAAAAATATTGTAAATTATTTTCGAGATTTTCCCCAGAATTTTCAGGGGACTGCAAATCCTTTATCCCCAGTTCAAATCTGGGTGTCGCCTGACCCAAAAAATACTTAGGATTTCTTATTGTACTGATTGAACTCGACAAATTCTTGCCCTGCATAAGCAAAGGAAAAGAACTAGGCTTGTCGATAATTTCTATTGGGCCATAGCTAGTTCGACTGGAACTACTGGGAAAGAGCTCGACGGCAAACCAGAATAGAAAGAGGAGAGCTCAAACTTTTCAAAACCGAGCGAGCCGAACCCCACGATCAAGAGCTGTTACTCTTCCTTTCGAGTTACACGGAAATTCCGCTAGGAAGGAACGTTTTTACTATTTTTCCCAAGCCTGTTTAATATTCAACATTTAAAAATTAATTATTGTGCTATAAATAGTAATTTTATATTATTTAAAAGTATTTATGTATGCTTTTATTGCTGAAACCGGTATCTCTTCAAATCCCCATATTTAATAAAATTTATTTGCTAATTTTCGGATTTAATATGAATTTTCAGTGGAAAATTAATTATTTTCGGAATTAATAATTTCGGTTACTGTTCATCCAATCCGTTTCTCTTCCCGCCTGCAAGCTACAGTGGACCCGTCGCTACAGTACCCGAAGCAACCCGACCCGCATTTATTCAGCTGTTTCACCTCTTGAAATTCCGGCGATCTTGGTTACTATTCCGATGAAAACTTTGGTGAGCGTTTCTTGACGATCCGCTGGTCTGATTGTCCAATAACTTGAACCCCTAGTTCCCCTTCTCATTCCTCACATACTCAGCTTTGAGTTGTTCCAATCCATCCACCAGATCTCCCTGTGCAAGTCATTCTTTGCGAACTCCGGCGAACTTTCGGTGAGCTCTCCCGGCTGCTCCCGACCTCCATTTGTCCTCAAATTTTTATTGGAGCTTCCACTGAATGTCCTTTACATCTGGTAAAATTATATTTTCAAAATTCTCATAGGAGCTCTGTCGGCAACCATTTCTTCTCTAAGCCCGGCGAAAGGTCAAATTTTGAATTCAAAATATCCGATCTCTGTCATCTTAAGTCTGATTGACTTCATTCTTCTTCCTAAATTCATATAAATTTAAGATATTTCTGTCAGTACTAATTTTATAATTTTTTAGATTTTATTTATTTTGTTTTATTTATTGGTCGCTCCGTTTTGCGCGTAGTCGAAGAAGCTGTTGCCTTCGCTGAAGTAAGTGCCGCAGATGCCGGCGACCCTTCCCTCCTCATCAACGAAGGAAAGTCTCCTTGACGCATGTTGATCCCATGTTTTATGAATGCTTTACAATGTTTTATAACTTGCATCGCTATTATTTAGAAGATGATGTTAAAATTTAGGTTGGTAGTTAATCCCAATTGTTATTACCACCGTGATATTGAAGTCCTTGATTGTTGTAACCCTAGGTTGCTGTGATATGTCATAATAATAATATGTTATGATATATTTTGTTTAGTGCGCTAGATGTGCTTAAATGCAAAGTCGATCAAATACCTATGGATGGGTTACTTTGAAACTGTGAAAAATTATGAATTTAAAAAGTTGTGGCAATATGTATGCCGCTGTATTTGTAAAATAAAAATGAAAATAATTAGATTTGGGCGGATCGGTTTGTCTGGCGGGTGCAGATGGAGCACTGGTTTTTGTTGTGTTTGTGCCGCCCAAGTCAATTAAGGACCGACGCTTGTGATTGTCCATTCTAAGCACAACCGTAAAACCACATGTCTAAATGGGTATGACCTGGCTGAATAATTTGTAATAATTTTAACTTAGACTCGCCAGATGGTGGAATGTGGGTGCCAGATGGAGGCAAGTTTGTCTTGTGGGTAAAGCTGTACACCTCTGCAGAGTGTAAAACTATTCGAATAGCCGTGCCTACGGTCAAGGGCAAGCAAAGAATGCTTTCATATTGGTAGACTTTGTTTTTGGTTTTAAAAACTGATGTTTTGGGATCTAGGAGTGGTTAGAACTTCCGGATGTATTCCTGGCGGTGGAGCCAGTTAGGTGGTTGGAACCTGTTTTGAATCATGACGGATATAGTCATGTGATGGTTAAACAAGATCTTTTAATTGGGCGGATAGAGCCTGTATACTAGTGTTGGTGGTTGGAACCTTCACTAGAGTTATAAATAATTTCAATTGTACAAATAATTGTTAAAACTGCTTTGTGAAAATTATTATTAATAATGTTTGTTAAATCTGGCTTTGTGCAAAAGAACCATATTAAGCCATCTTTGGAAGGCCTTGCATCCTGCATATTTCCTAGACTTGCTTTGATGCGCTTGTACTCACATGCTACAATAAATTCTTTCGTCATAAGCTTTCCAAGATGCTACGAACGATGGTGAGTTCTACGATGTGGAGTATGATGAAGACAATCCAGAGAGCTAGGCGCACGTTTCTTTTCAGTCGACTGCTTGTGGAGTTTATTGGCTTTACCATTTTGCTTCTTATTTCCGCTGTTGTAAACTTAAAGGTCATGTGACCTGGTTTTGTAATGATGGCTTTTTTTTGCCAGTACTCAGTATTTATCTTTTCAATTCGTGCTTTTCGGTTATGATTCATCACTGTGAACTGTGTGTACTAGCGTTGATCTGGGACTAGTACAGTAATACACAGGGGATTCTGGATAGCAAATCCGGGGTCCCACATGTCATGTGTTGTCACACAATGATGTTGAGTTATTGATGGCATGTGTTGTACAATAATCAACTGAAATGATAAATGATTTAGGTTAAGGCAAGTGGCAGGAGGCTGTGTGCTAGGGTGGGTCTGTGTGACAGTTGCGTTGATGTTAATTAGAAGTCTTGCCTTAGGCAATTAAGGACTTAACCTTGCAAGCCATTGAACTTGGCTAATCATACAACCACATATCTGTTATGGGCCAGACCAAGCTCAGTAAGTTACTGTCGATGGTCGGGATCGCCTGACCGCAAGAGGAAGGAGGGTATGATGTAAGAGTGGAACCCGAGATCGTGCTCGCCATGGGGAGGAAACCTGATCGTTGCTAAGGATGAGATTAAGAGAGTAGTTGACACGAAGAATTATACTGGTTTGAGCCTCCAGCACGGGTAACAGCTCTACTCCAGTCTTGCCCGGAGGCGTAGGGTAGACGATGATGTAATATAGTTGAATACAAGGGGTGCTCTAGTTGAGGTTGAGCACTGGTTTTCTATGTTGTGTTGCTTCTGTCTCTCTATCATCCCCTTTTGTCCTACACAAGGATTGTTTTATACCTCTAATACAGACCGTTGTAAGAAACGGCTTCGCCCGAAAAACTCAGGAGCGTGGTGTTAAACTCGGATCTGGGGCGTAGTAAAGTTGGGTGGTAACTGCCCCGAAAATGTAGTCTCCACGTTTGGCTTGACTCCGTCTTTAAAGCCCTTTATTTGACTTGGTAACCACCGGCTTCTTTAAACCTGGCCCAGCCCGATTTTGCTAGGTCGAGCTGGGCCCTCATTCTTCTGCTCGAGCTCGAGCTCGTTGGTCAAGAGCTCGAGCTCGGGAAGCTCATGCTTGAGCTCGAGAAGCGCATGCTTGAGCTTGGGGATGCGTGCTTGAACTCGTGGGATACACTCCTTGAGCTTGAGGGGTGTTTATTTGCACAGAGATTACTGATCCCCAACAGCTAGCCCCCGAGGCTCAAGGAATGATCCTGAATCTTGGGATGTTCTTGAGTCTCATGTCCTTAAGGCGGGGTCAGCTTCTTGGTTGAGCCTAGAAACTCTTGAGCTCAGGTCTGGGATCGCTCGGAAGTCTTCGATGTAGATGTGCCCAAAAATGCTCGGGCTTCGACGTCTCGTCTTCGAGCAGGGAAGTCGAGGGGGCAATTCACGAAGCTTCGCGTTCTCCCCCAGCAGTCTTGGTGCACCTTTTGGGGCGTAACCGGCACCAACTGTTGATAATCGGGTTCTTTTAAATCCCGAACCATCGCCTTCCTCAGAATTTCTCCACATTCCTTACTATGCTGAATCCTAGCACTTTTTGCCCCCTTGTCTTCCTGATCTCCATCTGCCATCTTTTCTTCTTTGAGCAAACCCCTCCCAAGAGCAATGGCCAAGTTCGGGAAGAGCACCTTAACCGCGGAGAGGATGAAGGAGCTCGAGGTGCTAGGGATGCTGGACCCGACGACCTAGTGGCTGCCGAGCGGAGAGACCGAGCCGCAGCCCCAGGAGGACGAGCTCGTCGGCACCGAGCATTATATGCTCTTTGGGCTGCGAACGCCGGAGAGTGACTTCCTGGCAGCTGTTCTCGTGCAATGCGAGATCGAGCTAGTCAATCTGGTACCCAATTCCATCCTTCTCCTTTCCATTTTCTCTCATCTGTGCGAGGGGTTCTTTGGGATTCTTCCCACCCCTTCGCTTTTCTTTCGCTTCTACTCCCTGTTCCGTACCTCGAAGGACCCTGTGGTCGGGTGTCTCTACTTCTGGTTGCGGATAGGGCTTCCTTGCTCCTTCCCCAAATCTAAACTCGGGACTCCCTCGATCTGTGGACGGAGAGGTGGTTCTATCTGAATAAAGGAGAGGGGGCGCTCGCGTACAACGGTGTCCTTGTCGACAGCAAGCTCCAGATCCCCGAGCCTGAGGACTCGGCGGCTGACCAGGAGGCCCTCGCCGCCATCTACATCTATGCGACGCTTGGCCTCACTGGTCAGGCCATCGTCCATGACTATCTGCGGAATCGGGCATTTCCTCTGCGAAAGAGGGTGCACCTGTTCTCCGAGATCCGAGGGGACAACGACCTCACTCGGGAAAGTCCAAGCGGTAAGCCTTCTACAAATTTGATTTCCCTCGAGTCCGTTTGAGCTTCTTTTTAATGGTCTCCTCTTTTCCTGTAGCCCCGAAGGAGTCTTTGGTGGCGGCGAGGATGTAGGAGACGTTCAAGAAGACAGCATTCTCCTACACCACCGCTAACCCCGTTCCCAAGAACGTCTTTAGGCGGAGCAATGAGGTAAGACATCTCTTACCAGTACCGAGCTCATGCCAACTCGAGCTTGCACTGACTTTGCTCAACCACGCATGAGAGCCGGGAGCTTTGGGAGACAGCAAGGCGCATGCTGCCGCTGCCCAAAGCGGGCCAGAGCAAGAAGGCGGGTAAGAGGCCCGCCCAGTTGCCCCGAGCAACATCAGCGTGCCCAAGAAGCCACACGTTGAGTGGGCTGATCGCGTGGTGGTAAGTCGAATCTTGCCGAGCCTAGGAATGCTCAAGCTCGAGCTTAATTTCTTTCATCGTTTTTTGATCTTCTTCTCGTCTCCTTGTAGCAAAAAAGTGCAGCGGCCACTGCGCGGCTCCCGAGCTCGCCACCGGGGAAGTAGCCCCCGATGGAGACCACCGGGGGGTCAGCGTGTGGAGCTCGGTGCCCACGTGTGCTCCGAGGTCTCAGCCACGGAGCGTCCAGGGAGGGGATGCTTCCCCTGGCGCAACGAGACGCCAAGACGCCCCTCCCCCTCCTAGGAGACGGAGGCTCGTCACACAGGTATGGGCAAACCTTGGTTGTAGCAAAGATTTTTCCCCTTTTTTTGCTTAGCGATTTCCCCCGCCGTAGACCGCGAGCGCCTAACGGGTAGTGACCTTGATTGTTGTCCAGGGCGAGTTCGAGGATGAGGACGAGGACGCGGATGACTTCCTCCTGGTCCACTAGGCACGCTAGCAGCAAGCCCAGGCCAGCGTAGAGCCTTCAGGGGGCAGCTTGGTCGGTGACCCCGACCAAAGGCCCACCGGACCAAGCGTCAACCTGGAAGGGGCCACCGCGGGAGTCGTAGCCATGGACGTCCCGGCCATCGAAGCCGAGACCATTGAGGCCGACGACGTCGGGCTCAAGGTCGGGCTTGCCTCAGCTGGCGAGGTCAAGGTTCCTGCGGACACGCCTGGTACGTCGAAACTCCCAAGCCTTCACTTGTTGCTTCTTGTTCTTGTAGCTTAGTTTCTTTTTTGCTGCTTTCTTCAGGAGTCTTGGTCCCGCCCGAGCTGCCATCTACCTCGGTCGGGATAGCCTAGGTCGAGGTCTCAGCCGACGGGACCAACTCTGCATCGAAGGGGGTCAATGCGGCCGCCACGCCCCGATCGGGGATTCTGCCGAGCCCGAGTTGGTGGTCGTACCAGGCGTACGGCTCATCGGGCCTCACCGCCAGAGGTTTGAGGAGCGGCTTGATCAGGTAAGTCATGCTTGAAACCGTCTGTCTTCTTATCTGTCATCGTAATCCTTTTTGGTTTTCGCAGGCACTGGGTCTAGTCACCTAGGGCCTCCAAAGCCTGCGCGGGCATTCCACCGAGCTTCAGGTGGTCTTCGACCGGGAGGAAGAGCGCGACACATACGTCCTCCAGCCTGAGGAGAACCTAATGATTGAGTGGGAGGAGGTGGGGCGACTAATCGTGGCCCACTCCTCTGAGCTCTCACAGTCCATCAACACCGAGCGTGAGAAGTCGAACGAGGCCCTCGAAGCCCTCCGCGCGAAGGCGGCAAGAACCATTGAGTCCGAGCGCGCGGTGCTGGCGGGAGCTTTTGAGACCGCGCACGCGGAGGCAGAGACGCTTCATAAGCAGAATGCGGAGCTCTCTGCTGCTCCGGCGAAGGCCTCCATCGAGCTTGAGGCGAAGGTGGCCGAGCTTGAGGAGAAGCTGGGGCAAGCGTCCCGGACGGGGAAGAGAGCCCTGGCCCAGTTCCAAGACAAGTGCAACCGCGCCGCTAGCTCCGCAGCCGAGGCGCATCGACTGTAGGGTGAGCAGTCGGTGTTGAGGGCGAGGGTCGCCGAGCTCGAGCAAGAGAAGCTCGCCCGCGACATGGTCGACCTGTAGGTAGCAGAGTATATAGGAAGAAGGCAAAGAGCAACTTGTACCCACTTGTAAGTGTAAATTTGCAAAAGAAATAAAGTTCTTTTTTGATGTTAATGTTTGAAATGATGTTAATGTTCGAAATTGGATGAAGAGACTTAGCTCGTTAGTATCCCCTTGCTCAGCCCCTGGTGTGGTCGAGTCCGAGCAATGCCGTCCTCGGGCACAAAAGATATACCTTGAGTTCTTAAGCCGTTGAGACTGTGTTGTTAGATAATACCTTCGCCCTGAACAAAGAACTTAAGACAAAGTCATAGTTACGTCTTCGAGTGAGGACAAGCTTAACTCTAATACGAGGTTAAGCTAGCAGCAGGCTCTCCTCGAGCTCGAGGAACTCTATGAGGGCGGTCTCTGGTTCAAGTCCTAGTACAAGGGAGTAGTCGTCATGCGATGAGAATCGGCTTACTGTTGACGTGACCCCTGGAGGTGAACTCTGAGACTGCAACACTCAGGTCGAGGTTCCAGAGATGCAAAATAAAAAGGACTTAAGCATCTCGAGGTCAGGAACACTTGGGCATGGTCTTTGGTTCAAGTCCGGCTATAGGGGAGTAGTCATGATGCGATAAGAATCGGCTTGTTATTGACATGACCCCCTGCAGGTGAACCTTGAGATCACGACACGAGGTCGACGCACTCAAGATGCAAAGAAACATGTAAAGATTCATAAACATAGACAATAAAGAAGAGCTTTTTATTGCAAATCAAGGTAAGAATGTTACAAATAAAATTTTCGGAGCTAGTCTATGTTCCATGAGTTCGTGAGCTCCCTGCCATCGGGCATCGCCAGCCAGTAAGCCCCCGTGCGATCTGCTGAAATGACGTTGTAGGGGCCCTCCCACTTCGGGGATAACTTGTTGGTGTTGGCATGGTCCTAAATTCGTCTTAGGACCAGATCCCCAACACGGAGCCCCGTAGGTCGTACCGATCGAGACGCATGCCTGCGAAGCACTTGCAGGTAATGCACCAATCATAGCAGCGCATGGCACCTTAGTTCTTCGCCAGGGCGAGGTCAAGAGACCGTTCTTGCTCGAAGTCGACTTGGTCGACCAAGCTGACCCTAGCGGAGCCCAGCGTGACCTTAGAAGGTGGACGGCTTTGGCACCGAAGACGAGCTGGAAAGGGGTTGCCCCTGTTGCTCGGCTGGTCGTGGTGCGTATGGACCAAAGGACAGTGGGAAGCTCATCCACCTAGGCCCAGTCGTTGTTCGAGCTCGTCGAAAACTCGCTTCTTGACCCCCTGGATGATCTGTCTGTTGGCGCGTTCGACCGCTCCATTGCTCTGGGGGTGACTTACTGATGCGTAGTAGACCTTGGTGCCCATGTCTTCGTAGTACTCCCGAAATAGCTCGTTGGTGAACTACGATCCATTGTCAGTGATAATTCTGCATGGAACCCCATACCTTGTGACCACGAGCAAGTGAAAAAACTTCACAGCTGCCCGAGCAGTGATGGCCGAAACCGGCTTGGCCTCGATCCACTTGGTGAACGTGTCTATGGCGACGAATAAGAATTTCTTCCCCCTGATTGCCTGTGGGAAAAGACTGAGGATATCAAGGCCCCATGTTGAGAACAGCCAAGCGAGGGGGATGGTTTGAAGGGCATAAGCCAGTTGGTGCATCTTCCAAGCATCGAATTGGCAAGCTCGACAGGAGCGGACAATGTCTCGAGCATCCTGAAGTGCCATCGGCCAGTAGAATCCCATCTGGAACACCTTCCCGACCATTGTCCTGAAAGAAGAATGAGCACCGCAGAGGCCTGAGTGGATATCATTGAGCAGGTGTTTACCTTCCTCTGGGGTGACACATTTCATCAAAACGCCCAAGGTACCTCAACGATATAGCTGTCCGCCTATGAGCTTGTATGAGCTTGCCCAGCGCCTGACTCTACTGCTTTCGGCTGAGTCAGCCGGGAGCTCGCCATGGTCAAGGAACTTGACGATCGAGTCCATCCACGAGGGAACACTCTCGAGGAGGGCGACCGCGTCCTTTTGGTCAGCAATTGTGGGTGTAGACAAAGTTTCGAGGATGACATCCGACGGAACCTTACCTCCAGATGACCCGAGTTTGAACAAGAGGTCGGCACTGGAATTGTCCTTCATGGGCACATGCCTGATTTCCAGGTTCCGGAACCACCCCTCCATCTTGCGCACGTCGACGAGATACTTGACCATTGAGGGCTTCGAGCACTGGTAATCTTTGTTGTACTGGTTGATGACAAGCTGGGAGTCGCCCTTCACGACCAGCCGGTGTATGCCAAGTGATTTACAGACTCAGAGGCCAGCCAAGAGGGCATCATACTCTGCCACGTTTTTAGTTGCGAGAAAGCTGAAGCGAATCACATACCTCAGTCTGTCTCCCTGGGGTGATGATGAGAATTCCAGCCCCCGAGCGTTCAAACGACCTGGAATCGTCGAAGTACATATTCACGGCTCCTCTTCTTTGTCCTCAAGTTCGGGGGTCGGTTGCGATGTCTGCTCGACCACGAAATCAGCGAGTGCTTGCGACTTGATGGTGTTGCGTGCGACGAATCGAACGTCGAATTCTGCCAATTCTATGACCCACTTGGTGATACAACCTCCGGCCTCTGGGTTCCTCAGGATCTCACCAAGCGGAAACCAGCTCGGGACAACCACTGTGTGTGCCTGGAAGTAATGCTGGAGCTTACGTGAGGCCATAAAGAGAGCGTAGAGCAGCTTCTGAACTTGGGGGTAGCGCTCCTTCGGTCCATGAAGCACTTCACTGACGTAGTAGATTGGCTGTTGTCGACCATCTCGTTCAGCCACCAGGACAGTGCTGATGACCTGGGTCGCATCCGCTAGATAAAGCAACAGTGTTTCGCCCTACCGCGGGGTCGTGAGCAGAGGTGGGCTCGAGAGATATGCCTTCAGCTCATCAAAAGACCGCTGAGCTTCAGGTGTCCATTCGATGCCCCTGTGCTTGCGTAGTGTCTTGAAGAAAGGTAATCCTCACTCACCGAGCCTCGAGTTGAATCAGCTTAGGGCGGCCATGCGTCCGGTGAGGCATTGGACCTGCCTTGTCAAGGTCGGGGAAGCCATTTTCTCGATTGCCTCGATCTTCTCCGGGTTCGGGCCCACTCCCGAGCCCCCGATCATATAGCCAAGCACCTTGCCGGAGGTCGCGCCGAACACACACTTATCGGGGTTGAGCTTGATCCCGTGCTTGTTTAAGTTGGCGAAGGTTTCCACAAGGTCGTTGACGTGGTCGTCCTCGGAGGAACTCTTGACGATGATGTCGTCGACATAAACTTCGAGGTTTCGGCCGATCTGCGGGTTGAAGGTCTTGAACATCAGCCGCTGGAACATTGCGCCTGTGTTATAGAGACCGAATGACATGGTCCTGTAGCAAAATGTCCCGAACGGCGTGATGAAGGCTGTTTTGTCCACATCATCAACTGCGAGCTTGATCTGATGGTAGCCGGAGTAGGTGTCAAGGAAGCTCAGTATCTTGGCATTGGTGTTGGAATCCACGATCTGGTCTATGCGTGGAAGAGGGATGTTATCCTTCGAATATGCCGAATTCAAACCCATGTGGTCAACGCACTGTTGGCGATATGCCCTTGAGGCGATCATAGAGATGATTGTATCACACTTTATGTTTATGGAACAATATAATTTGTCCTTTGAATAAATATCGATTGGATTAATCAACAAGTAAGTGACTTGTTAGTGCAACTTTTTCCATATATTGATATTATTCAAGTTATCCCTGATCGGTTATCATAATATAGGACGATTATGTTTCATAGATCAGCACATGTATTGATTGATGACCATGTTTCATGGGTCATAGAGATATGGAGATAACTAATAGATAATGTGGACACATGTTAGAGAGCATGCGTTGGATAGACCCATATGAGACACTGTGAGAATTGTTATATATATTCTTATGTGTCATCAGTTGGTCTCATGCATAGTGTATGTATGTTCCTTAGACCTGAGATCATCATTGGTTTCCTAGATGTGTAATGGTTTACTTAGGAGCTACTAAACGCTACTCTTTAACCGGATAGTTATAAAGGAAGCTTTCGGGTTTAATATGAAACATGCTGAGGTACATGAATGATCAAGATGAAATTTGCTCCTCCTATATAATGGAGAGATATCTTTGGGCCCCTCGAGGTAGATGGATTAAGTAAGTGCATGGCCATGCCAGATGTGATTGAGAGTCAATCCAAATAAATTATTCCACTACGGTAAGAGTGAAGAGATCGAGCTGTCATAGGATGACACGACTCTCGCCTTGAGCTTGATCTGATATCGTGAAGTAAAGGGAACACTACAAGAAACAGTGTAAAATTCGTGGGTTTTTTTAAATTCGTGGACCAAAACAAAACCCACGAATTTATATATTTAAATTCGTCGGTTTCTAAAAAACCCACGTATTTAATTAAATTCGTGGGCCAAAAAAACACCCACGAATTTATGTATTTAAATTCGTCGGTTAGTGCAAATACCCACGAATTTAAATAAATTAAATCTGCAACAAACACCCACGAATTTATTCATTTAATTTAAAAGCCCGTTGGGCTTCTCTCTCTCTTCCTCCTCACGCCCCGCTCGCGCCGCCACCCCGCCCCGCCCGCTTCGCCTCGGGCGTTGACGCTGTCGCCGCCCTTGACGACCGCTACACGCCGCTCGCCGCCCGGCCCACCCGCGCCACGCCACCACGCCCCCCGCCCGCTCGCCACGCGCCGCCGTCGGGCCGCGCCATGTGCTGCCTTGTAGCCAGCGCCCCCCACTTGCCATCGCCGCCATCGCGGTGCCACCCTCCCGGACTCCACGACGCCCCATGCGTTGAGAAGGTATATTTCATCTCATTTTATATTCGTTTGTAGTTATTTAATCTCATTTTATATTCACGTGCATATGGTATATATATTTTATTTTCTCGCTACCGTTGTATATAACGTTAGAGTTTAGGGTTTGTGTCGAACAAGAGAGCCTAGGCGTCACCGTTGGGAACGCGCGCATCTCACATTTGCTTGTGAGGTGCGCGGTTCAGAATTATCCAGCAGTATTTTGGACAGACCGAGAATGTTGGTTGTTAGATGGGCCCTGTGGCGTGCGAGCAATCGACGTGATTTCGGCCACATAACCTGTTGTTCTCCGGCGCGACCAAAGATCGAGCGTGTGTTTGGAGAACACGGCGGGATTATGCCGCCAAATTTCGCTCGATTCAAAGCTGCGTCACGTGTCGCATGCAATGGCCTCCATTCTTGGGTGGGTTTAGAACATATCTTTCCTAATAGGGTTGTCTTTGTCACCTAAGCCACGGTCGTACGTTGACATCATTTCATTTGTTTAGCTTTGAGAATGGGTGATGATTGAAGGGCGATGTATGACGGATGGAGCTGTGATGGGGGGCAGATCACGGATGCTTTCTTGAAGCAAGCATTCGCTGGAGGAGATGAATATGTGTATTGCCCGTGTACCCTCTGCGAGAATAACAGCTACTACAGCAAGGATATAGTGCAATATCACATTTGCAAAAACGGGTTCATGCCTAACTATTTGGTGTGGCACCATCATGGAGAGGCTACAGGGGAGGCCATTGAGTCAGACCATGGGAGGATCACGACCGGATGGAAGAGATGCTGGATGATTTTGGCAGGGGTATTGAATTTAACTCCGGGGAGTGGTCTAAAGAGTCATGATTACCATATTATCATGGAAATACTTGTTCCGGTAATGTTTCGTGGCTATTTTGATAATGAGTTGTGGAGGATGTTAGCCGAGCTCAGTTACTTCTATAGGCAGATATGCGCTAAGGAAATCTCGAAGACATTGATGCAGAAGTTAGAGAAGGGAATTCCATTGCTTGTATGCAAGTGGGAAAAAACTTTCCCACCTGGTTTTATGAATGTGATGCAACATCTGCTGGTGCATCTACCTTGGGAAGCGAAGGTTGGAGGTCCTCTTGTGATTCGGATGGATGTATAGTCGGGAAAGGAGTTGAAAAAGCTTAGAGCTACTGATGCGCAACAAGGCAAGGGTAGAGGGGTGTATCGCAGAGGCTTATGCAAGTAAAGAGATCACAAACTTCTCAACAAAGTATTTCGCACCAAGCACAACGTGAATGCCCCTACGAATCGGTACCGTGCCACGGAAGAAGAACCGTTGTGCGAACTTAAGCTTTTTCAATGCAAGGGTCAACCTGTTGGGTCGTACACTGCACACCATGTTGAGTATGAGGAGTGGAACCTGGCCATGCTTTAAATGTTCACTAACATGGTAGAAGTTGGAAAATATTTTAAGTAAGTGACTTTCTAAATTATGTTTTCAACATTTCAGTGTAGTGTCCTTTTTAACCCGAGAATAAATGACGCAGAGTGTTTGACAAAGAAAATTGGAAGTCAACTCAACAACCCACAACTAAGCAATTGGATAACCTACGTCGTGATGGGTTGAAAGGCGGCCCAAGCTTCGTGCAATGGTTCTGTCAGCATGTAACTTGACTATTTATTCATTTTTCTAAAATAAATTGTTGTAGTAAATTAATATTAGACTAACAGTGATGCATATTGCAATATAGTGTATGCGTGATGCCTCCGTCCCTGAGGATCTCCGACAGCTCTCACATGGTGATGTGATGGCAAGGAGCTATAGTCACTATGATGTGAGCGGGTTCCGTTTTGAGCAAAGTGAAATTAGAAGCTAGCCGTCCACTTGCGGCCACTTCAAAGCAATGAGTAGTCACAACGTCATCCGATTCAGCGGTGATATATTAGACTACTACGGTGTTGTACAAAACATAATTGAGTATACCTTTGGGGTGCCAAAGAAGCTGAAGGTTGTGTTTTTGATTGCCATTGGTTCAATCCACACAGCGGCACGTGTCGATGACTTTGGGATGGTGGAGGTGAAGCACAGTTCGCGGCTTCAGGGCCACATCAATAACATTGTGCTTGCACATCAGGTTGAGCAGGTGTACTACCTGAGCTATCCTCACCCTAGCTTGAAGGCTTGGTGGGTTGTATTTAAAGTTAACCCTGAAGTATATCCTCCTGGGGATGTTTCGTATGTGGCAAGCAACGTAGAGGATGATGTGGGTGATGTATATCAAGAAGAAGCTATGGGGGATTCTTTCCTTGTCTCCGACGGGGTAGGACTCGATCAATTACCTACCGATGCCACAGACGTAATAACAGATGAACCAGGCCCTTCACGGAAACGCCCTCAAAAGTCAGTAAGGATTGCACGTCTTCAAGCACGTCTCAATGAAATCTGAAGTCGACGATTCCGATGCGCAGGGCGACTTTTGATATGTATATTTTGTAAGATTATTGTTGACTCGTTCATTTGTACAAGTCATTGTTGTCTCCTTCATTTTTTACAAGTTATTGTTGTCTCATTCATTTTTGCAAGTTATTGAAAATTATTTGTAAATCTGTATACTAACTCTTGTCAAATTTGAACAGATGAGTATGTTCAGGCATCAGGTTGTCAAGCTTAAAGGCAAGTTCAGCAGGTCATCCTCCAGAAGGTCGAGGAGTAGGGGTTCTGATGCTCAGGACTCGACGGCCGGCAGCATATATTTTTCCAAGGCGCAGATTAGGCAGCGGCAGGAGCAGCTCCAGAGGTGCTTCGATGAGCAGGCACGAGACCAGGCGCGAGAGCAGCCACAGGAGGACGAGGGACAGGTAGGGGTTGAGGAGGAGGGGCAGGTGGGATGTGACGCGAACGACGAGGAGGTCGTTGGGGGTGGTGGCGGTGGGACGACAGATACAGATGCAGACGTCGAGGCCAAGGCAGCGACAGATGTAGAGTTGGCGGCGACCTTAGAGCCAGTTGAAGAGGGCGGGTCTTCTTCGGGTACCATCAGGTATATGCGTAGTATTGGATTATCATTTAATGTCCATATTTACATTGTAATGTCTATGAACTAATGATTTGCATTTTAGGTTTCGTAAAACCGTCTCAGTTCATCCGAGATGCAACCCGGTCGATAGGAGGTTGATAGAGCTACATGGGAGCAGGTAACAGTTATATCTTTCTTGTCTTTTCCTTTACCATGAGCTAAGTGACAACTTATTGTTTTGATGCATCTTTGTCTTGTATTTTGTTGTAGGCACTGGAAAGAGCCGGGTTGGACTGGGACGGGCCACATTACAAAGGTTAACGCCGTGCTGGGAGCCCTTGGCCGCTACTACTACCCTGGCATGGTTGAGTCAAAGGGATAGATTCGCGCCCACTGGAAGCTTCAGCAGGCGTTGAAGGAGAGCGTGGAAGGAGGCGAAGACAACCAAACATGTCGAGCGCGATGTGGGCTGGCTTCGGGTGAGTTTGCGTTATGTATTTACTCTATTTGAGTATTGCTTTAAATGTAAATACAATTTGACAATGTGTGATTATATGCGGAGAGGTTCCGCTTGAGAGCGAAGGCGATTACAACGCTTTGAAGAAGGCCAAAAGCGTCTTCAACGAGGCGGCACAAAAGGTTGTCTGAGATCTGTTCAAGAATGCACTGATTCAAGCTGTTATCAATTTTACAAGAGGGTGAAGAAGGTGAACATGAGAAGAGGACCGAGGCGAGGAGGATACACTGATGAACAAGAGTATCTCCAGAGCTCGGTCGATTGGATAATGAAGGACATGGAGGCTTGGAGGTGGATGTGCCGGTACTGGGGGTCGGAGGATTTTCAAGGAAAATCAAATAGAAATCGAGCGAACAGAAGAAGTAGATTGGGGAAGCACAAGTACGGCACAGACGGACACATTGTCCTAGAGCAACGCATGGTAAGTATCGGTATTATAATTATTAGTGAATTTGTCACTA
The DNA here is from genome assembly GCA_036346275.1 of Otatea glauca. Classification (NCBI taxonomy): domain Eukaryota; kingdom Viridiplantae; phylum Streptophyta; class Magnoliopsida; order Poales; family Poaceae; genus Otatea; species Otatea glauca. Next base: position 23,518,734 of record CM070720.1, read on the forward strand.
TGTTTCTAACTTTGCAACGTAGGAGGCTGAAAGTGGGAGTACTCCCACTTTTGTGGAAGTTTACATCCGGGGGCACCAAGGCGAGGATCCACAGAACCCGGATGTTTTGTGCGACGATGGGGCTTGTGAGAGGATGGTAAGTATAAATAACACAATATGTTTTGTGCAAATTTACATCCAGGAGCACCAAAATGCTGTTTTGCAGGCGTCATATGCAGAACAAATGACACAATGTCATGGGCCGGAGTTTGATTGGAGGGCCGCGCCGGTCGATGTGGAAGCGTTGTACCACGCTGGAGGGGGCCTAAAGCATGGGAGGTTCGTTAATAAAACTGATTTTAATTGTTTTCGCTCTACTAAGGAAAAAAATGTTGCATGGTCACATTTCAGTATATATCGTTTGTAGGTGGGCCATGGGGGATGGAGTTGTGGACTGCGATCATCTTCCACGAGGCTCGGTTTCCTCACAGGGGAGTGCTCGCTCGTCGAGGTCCATGCACGGAAGCACAAGCGCACGAGGAGGCTCGTGAAGCGCGAGAGGAGGCTCGTCAAGCGAGAAGAGTCTCGTCAAGCACGAGGAAGCTCACGAGAAGCCAGAAGACTCGAGAATACATGAAAATGTATCTGCGGTACAATCTCAACTTTGAACAAATCGCTCAATTGTACATTTGTGATTAAAATCTAACAAACAATCTATATCGACAAGAATGTCACAATCTCTTGGACCTAACGTGCGGTGTTTCGCCCTCTGTTATGCTTGAGTAAAGATACTTGAGTTCATTACTCTCTAATTCACTTAGCTCGTAAAATCACGTTTCTCACAAATTTGACTATTATGTCATAGGGCTCCCAGCCACCTCCCTTCTACATGTTTTCTCCGCACATGCAGCCACCACCACAAGGAGAAGCATCATAGGGTGCTCAGTCTTCCCCGGCATCCTTCATAAACCCTACTGGGATGCAGGCACCACCCCTAGGAGATGCACCTCAGGTTATATGAAATTCTCATGCATTCTTTATTTTTAAAAAACTTTATTCTGTATACTTTATATCACAAACTATGATCCACAGGCTTCGACCTCCTCGTCCTTTCTACATGTTCACTCCACAGATCGCAGCCACCTACGTAGGAGAGGCACCACAGTAAAGACGGATCGGTTCAATTCGTTATTCAAAATTTTAATGAATGATTTATATGTGGCATAATGTACCTGTCTATGCCTTACAGGGCTCCCAGCCTCCAAACCCGTTCTACATGTACCCACCACCTATGCCAGGCCAAGGAATGCCTATGTACTTCAACCCAGGGCCTCGACCACCTCGAGACGACACCACGGTATGGATGTCGAAAACATTCTAAGTTTGCGAACGAGCTAAGTTTGTCAATTGTAGAGCCAAACCAAGTCAAATTGATCAAATTGAGCTACCTTCACAAAACTTAGTCAATTATATCACATTTAGGCAAATAAAGGTTAATTCACAAAGTTGAGCGGACTTAGTCAACTTGAGCAAATTTAGCTATACGTGCAAAACTTAGTTGATTTTAGGACATTTAGGCAACTCTTTCTTAAACCTTGCACAAATCATCTCAATGTTCATACTTGAAAAAGTTTACTTGTGTGCTTATGAAAGTTTATTGCTATGCTCCTGTAGATATGTGATGGTTTACCAAATTATTAACCCATTACGTGCTATTTGATTTTTCTTTTTCACAATAACTTTTGATTTGGAACCTTATATTGTGCTAACTTGTTGGAATTGAAAGGTTATCTTAAGACAACTTGTTGAATTGTAAACTTATGTTTTAAATGCTTTATATGGCATCCTTGTAGAATGTGTTGTTTGCCCATGTACAATCGATTGTTTATCCTTGTAGAATGCTTTATATTTGTACTTTGTATCTTGAACTCTTAAAATGACTACCTAAACTCTTAATTGCTTCTTTGAACTATTTTCACTGTTTGTTATCTTTTGAATACTCGGTGATGCAATTAGGGTCTTTGGAAGTTGAATTAAATAATTTTAGTTGTAATCTTGGCCTTGAACTAGATGGTTAATACATTAATACTAGAGTATTACTTTGATGCTTCATTGACTATGAGATTGATGTTCATATGATTATCACAAGATATCTTGACTAGCTCGTAGTTGTAGTTCTTATATATAGTATCTATTCTTGTTTAGCTTGACCTGTCATATTGGTATTCTCATATTGTGTCTTGGTGAATAGTACTATTGCTCAAGTTGTTTCATGTGAATCAGCATAATTTAGGAAAGGAACGAGTTAAATGCCTTATTTGCTGAACTCTTGCTAAACTTACTCGATTCTAGCATATTTAGCAAAAACCGATGATATGTTACTTGTAACACAACCTAAGTTAATCTTGAACTTGCGTGTTTAAGGTCACGCCCTCCGGACGCGTACTAACGGCGATATCATAGAAGACATCTTCAACGCTACCGACGGTGGTGGTAGCGCCTAACTCCAACAACCCCGAGGCATGAATTCCATTGTGAGCTCGATTGGTGTATTACTGTTGTACTTTATGACTTGTTGTGATGGATAGATTGTGATCGACTTATTGTGATGGACTTATTGTAATGGAATGTGGATTGTATCTATTGCGGTTGTAATGTGTTGTACGTCATTGCGTACGTAGTTTACAAATTGCCGTTGGATGTGTGATTGATTATCTAAGGATCTGCTAGAATGTCTCCTTCTGGTTTGAGAGATTGATATATATATTATAACTACAAATGTTTTTTTGTCTACTGAGTGGATATCCTATTTACTAGAGAGGTTATGCCGAAATTTTGTACATTTCGGTGACTTAGTTTTAAGCCGGTTTTAAAGAGTTAAAAGGTTGGTTTCAATCTTTTAGTAGAGGTAATAGGTTTGGTGTCTCGTTTGTTAATTCTTCGTTCGCTTGAACTTCGTTGTGGAGTTTGATGACCGTGGTGAGCTAGCTGCCCCCTCCCTTCCTTCCTCTTGCTCAAATTTAGGAACATTAGTTACAATTTAGTCGATGTGCAGCGGATGGACAGATGCTTCTATAGGAAATTTAGTTCATTATTTTAGTATATATCAATCTGAGTAATCTGTTGCAATAGTGATAATTTAAGTTGAAATGCATAAATCTGGATTGGTGATGTTGCCATATGAGTTGCATATATATATTTGTGATCTAGTCATTTGTATTTTTGTTTATTGCAAATATATTTTCAGTCATTTTCTACATTCAGAGTTATTTTTGTCATTTTCTTGCTTTTGTCATTTCCGACTTCTAGGCAAATGATGATATTGGGTTTTGATATGTGACTTGTTCTGAATGAATGACAGAAACACATTCATCTTCAAATGACAGAACAAGTCATGTCAATGTAGTTTCCCGTTTCCAGAGTTGGATCCAGCTGCTGAATGCCATTGCATTCGATTGATACTTTTGCATCCAGCTCTGGAAATGGAACTGCTGCCAATGGTATATATTGCCACAAAAAATCTGATGCTAACTACATTTCTTTTTGCTTTTAATTTGTTCTTTTATGTTAGTGTTTCTAATCAGATTTGAACAAAATAGATGATCTTTCTTATTCTTCGCTTAGTAATTTTTAGTTCCAATTTTCTTTTTGCCTTTTCTTTTGTTCTTTAGTTGTTATATGTATTCAGTGCGATGCATATGGATATATATATATATATATATATATATATATATATACATTTGTGTATAAATGAGTGATAAATTAAGTGAGCCATTAAAACTAACGAATTTATACGGGCTTCGAATAAATTCGTCGGTTCCTTGAGCCTACGAATTTAACAGATTAAATTAAATGGGTTTATTAAGCCCACTAATTTAATAGATTAAATTAAATGAACGCGTTGCCCATGAATTTAATTTATTAAATTAAATGGGTTTCAAGTATCGCAATTTGCTTTCGATTCGATTAAATTAGTGGGCTTGGCGCAACCCACAAACTTAACTTAAATTCATGGGTACCCACGAGTTTAATTGAATAATTTCATCGAGTTAAATTAGTAGACTAAATTGACGGTATGCCCAACGAATTTAACTTAAATTTAGTGGGTTAGGCCTAAATTCGTGGTTTTCGCCTACGAATTTTTCGCTTTCTTGTAGTGGAACATGACATTATCACATTATAGTAGGTTCTGGTCCAGATGCTTTATGGATTTTGGGGATCGATATGTCTTGCTAGGTACGCGCTATCGATTATCGATAGAAAGGTGTTTCTAATGCGTGTCCAAATATACATGAACCTCTGTGGTCACACACTTAAGGGGTTGGAATATAGTGGTATGGATTGGATCCACAACTTGATGGGCCAAGTGGGCTTTGTCCTTGATTGGGCCTAATGTAGGGTTCCACCACGGGGAGGGCGGCTATATAAAGGGAGTTAAGTGGTTGCAATTGGGAGCGTGAGAAGGCATAACCACGAAACCCATTGCCTCTACTTGAGCCTTCCGGTGTACATTGGTTTGCAGCAACGGCGCGCGGCGTTCTTTTCCCGAATGTGAATGCCGGTAGGGGTGTTGCGCTCTGCGACCATCGATCGAGGCGATCGACCACGCGCGAGGAGGATCGGCCACGCACAAGGAAGATCGACCATCGTATGGAGACGCCGCGCTTTGTTGATTGGGTTGCATCAACTTCCTTCGCTTGCTGGCGTCTAGTGGTAACAATCCATGATCATTTACTTGCGTGGCTTTCTGGTTTACGAGGTAGAAATTTTAATTGTGTGCTAGTGTAGCCTACCCGTATCCCTTCACGCACGTCCTCCATTTTCTGCCTTTTTTCTGCACAATCACCGGGTTGGCCAGCCACTCGGAGTAATCAATGTCGTGAATGAAGCCAGCCTTCAGGAGCTTGTCGAGGTGCTCCCTTATTATCGCCATTTTCTCAGGAGGGAAACGACGTAGATTTTGGCGTACAGGCCGGCAATCAGGCTTTACTTGCAATTTGTGCTCGATCACCTCCCACGGGACTCCTGGCATGTCTGCTGGCTCCCAAGCAAATATGTTCTTATTGGCGCGGAGGAAGGTGATGAGCTCGAGTTCCTATTTCGGATCAAGCTTGGCCACGATGTGAACGCACTTGCTCGAGCTGCCCTCTTCAAGCTGCACTGCCTACGTTGGACCACTGGGCTGAATCATCGCCTTCTGGTGGGCGCTCTTTGAGGTTACTTACAGGCTCCTCTGGGCAGCATGCCAACGAGCGCTAAAGCTTTTTTCTCATAGCCGTGCACTGCCTTGAGATCTCCTCGTACGGTTATGACACTGTTAGGCCCTGGGAGCTTCATGCAGCGGTGGCCGTAGTGGTTCGCCGCCATGAACTTGATCAACGTCGGTCACCCGAGGATGGCGTTGTAGGGGAGATCTCTGTTGATCACTTGGAATGTAATCGGTTCTGTGCGAAAATTCATGGAGTCTCCGAAGGTGACGGGCAAAACCACTTGCCCGGGCGGAGTGGTTGAGCTCCCTGGCACAATGCCGAAGAAGGGAACTGCTATACTCCTGATTTTTGACCGGGGAATCTACATTCGGTCTAGCGTGCTTACCAAGAGCAAGTTGAGGGAGCTACCCCCATCGACCATGACTTGCCCGACCACAATATTACTTATGGTTGGGGCCACAACCAGAGAAGTCTTGAGGTCTCTAGACATTCCTAGGGGAGCATCATCCTAGGAGAAAGTAATTAGTGTGCCAGCCCACTTCTAGGGCTGATCAAAGGGCTTCCTGGCAGAGGCTTGACACGATCATAGCATGTACCTTTAAGTTCATGCTGGGATTGATACACCGACAAACGGCAAAAGATCATGTTGACATGGCGGTGTTGTCGGGACGAATCTGCAAATCCGGACCCTCCGTGTGATACGTGCTAGTCGAGGATCACGCTAGCACACACCGATCTTTACAAGGTTGCACATCACGGACATTCAAATGATATATAAAAAAATAAGTAGTGCAACACTTATATAAACCGAGTTATACGACCTTATGGTCTCCTTACATAAAATCGACCACGCAGGCTAACACATAATCAGAGTAAGCGAAATAGCGGCGGAACCAAAATAAATGTCGTGGAAGGCTTCATCTTGCCACAGTGCAACCGAGCAGTGGCTTGCCCTAATTGCTCGGATCCTCAATGTACTCCTCCTCCCGGTGGTGTAGACTCCTCCACCGATGTTGGTGTTGATAAGCAA